>JAQGBH010003489.1:0-19711 GCA_034698265.1 Sminthurinus aureus
TGCCATGTCTTCCCATGTTATAAGCTGTGCACCATCTAAAACACTACGCGTTGGAAGAAAATCCTTGGATTTCTTTACATGGGAAAGTGAGAGGAAGATAGAAAAGTTTGAGATCTGACTGTGGTAAAAAAACATTTTTCTGAGAAAAACGTTCTAAAGTTTAGATTACGATCAAGCTATTGTAATTTTCTCTTCTAAATTAAAAAAGAGACTTAATGTCACTTTTTTCAGATTTTTGCGTTAGTGAAGTCCTATTTGATCCATGTTTATACGACTGGTTTGTTAATTTTCATTGGATTCGAGAATAAATTTGAATTACGTGTCCTTTTAGTTTCAAGTAATATTGTAAATTGTAAGATGTCATGATAAATATTATATAAAGTGTAAATAAATTGTTTGATTTGTTGTGCGTAAATACTATTTTCGTATTGTGTAATTCTAAATATAATTGACTTTTTATGTACACGCGTGTAATTCTTATTCCATTATAAATATGCTCATTCTGGAACAATTCATGTTGATCAAACGATTAGTAGTGGTTGGTTATACTTTTACTCATTATATGCATATAATATGTAATACATAAAATAAATGAGTACACAAAGGATGCCCTAAAAGGAATCGTCATAAAAAAATATTGTTATATATCTAGTATACAGATAAAAAAAATTAAACCAAAAGACACTTACTTGTTGATTAGAAGATGCCATAGTTCGAATTCTAGTTGATAATTCTGCTTGAAATTTTGCTGGCCAAAGGACCTCAGTAACGAGTCCTGAAGTTAATCCTTCCGTAGCAGTCAATTTTTTACCCGTATATAACATTGCATGTGTAAGTCGATTTCGTGGAAAGAATTGAAGACATTCTGGCAAGTATTCATTTTTGGTGTAATTGGTTTGAAAAGTTGCTTTGTCTGATGCATAAACCTAATCAAAGAAATGTTACATTCGTACTTGGATTAGTTAAATACTTAAATTTGTACTTACTTGTACACACATGTAATATAGATACATTAATTACACTTACCAACTTTAATGTAATACAATTTTGATTATTTTAATTCTAATCGAAATTTAATTTCAATTTAATTTCAACTTACCAAATCAAAGAACTGAAGGATTATTACTCCAAAATCTATAGCGTCACCGCTAACACCAGCAACCAAAATTTTTGGGTAATTTATTAAAACCTTTACTAGTGTATCAAGACAGGCAATCATGGAATCAGCCATAGACTCTCTTAAACCATCATCCTTTTCTGATATGATTTCTGTAAATAATGAAATTACAAATGGCAACTTTTAAAAGTGCATACACTGTACAACTTATTATAATTTATTGTAATTTATTACACACAAGTACAACAAAGACTTTACATTCTAGTATAATTATTGCTGGCAAAGATTTGTCCTATTTACCTTCTATATCAATACCCTGAATAAACCCATTCGTCGTCGTTAATTGAACTATTGACACTGTGTCATCCGCTTTTAAACTGTTCAGTATATGAGTCACACGTCCAGTTACCTAGATATGTATATATGTAAAAAAAATACGCATTTAGAAATATTTATTTCAAAGGCACACAAGTAAGCACTGTATATGAGCCAGACTTCTTTGCTGTGAGAAAATGCTTTGAATATTACAATTTACAATGATTTTTTTGTTGTGGATTTAAACTTTAGACTGTACCTGTGAATTAAATTTAGTAGCCTCTGCGCTCACTGTAATGTATCCTACTGAATCTTGAATGCGAAATTGCACGGAATCTTCTGATGACGATTGTATTGTTACAGCTATGTAAATATAAGTAAAATGGCCAAAGGACCAACCATAAATAATGACATATATTATTGTTCAACGTTCAAAATATAGGTATCTGTCAACAAAGCAAAAAAAGTTTGCATGCTGGTACAAAAAAACATTTACAAACCATTTGGGTGGACAGGTGATGGACTTCTGGATGAGAAATTGAAATTGGAACTACTACTCCTTCTTCTGATAATTTTGGATAAAAAAAAAATATATTTTTTATATTTATAGTTTTAGGAAATAAAAACTTCAAATGTCATGCATTGTACAAATTTTGTGAATAAGCTTAGCCTTATATGGGCTACCTGATGATTTTGGATGATGGTTCAAGCTTAGCTTTTTTGCTTTTCTCCTCCTTCTCTTCCTGTTGTAATTGTCTTCGACTCTTTGCCTTTTGCCGTAGACTTACTTTACTAAATAATTTAGTCCTTGAACCCTCTCGAACTAAAATTGGAAAATTAAACATAGTATTAGCAAACAGGATATTAGCATACATATATAGACTTATTTAGGTCCTTAAAACTTAAAAAGAATGATTTTGTGTAAGATATATGCGCAAAGGAAAACTATGTATGTATACAAATTACAAATAAATTTTTGTTTCACGAACACAATATGTCTACCTACTGTCTACTGTGTATACATTACACTATATGCTATACACATTTCATTTTACTTGCACATTGCGTTTTAAGTATTCACCTTGACTGGCTATAAGGTCACGATTTTTTTGAAGCTCGGACAATTTTGCTTCTTTGGTTGCAGGTGAATCACCTGAAGGAGAAGCAATAGCTTGGTGGCCTCCTTTTCTACTGCTTCTACCACCACCCATCAAAATTTTTACGGTTCCCTCATCTTGAAGAAGCCTGGATAAAAATATGACACACATTAGCTCAGTGAGCACGTAAAATATTATTGATGATGCACATATATATAAGTATGTATATAATATATAATGTATAAAAAATTTACCTATCCAATTCGGATCGGATATTTCTCGGCTTTCTACCTCTATTGGATTTTTCTTTGCCTGTATCAGTCGGGTTTGAATTTGTTTTTGTATCTTTTGGTTGTTGCTGTTTCTGTTTGGTTGAATTCTGATTAGTAGTAGCTGTTTTGGTTTTTGTCGTTGTTGTTTCGGGACTTTTATCGTTTTGAGCATCATCATCATCACCACCTTTACCAGGACTCAAGGACTCATCCACATCATCTTTATCTGTATCATTGCTCTCTTCCGGAGCCTTTTTTGTCTGTTGTTGTTGTTTAACTTTTAGGTCGGGAGATGAGGAATCTTCATTATTGTCCAGTTGAGAGTCTTGTGAAACAACGTCTTCGGATGTATCCATCAATGATGAAGTCTCATTATTTTTGGTATCATTTAGACTAACATTACCATTATCACTAGTAGAAATAGACGCAGTAGTATTATTAGCAGCAATAGTAGTACTTTTAGTTGCTGTATTTGTAGGGCCTGTTGAAGTTAAGGCTTCTTGTGGCTGTTCTTGTGGTTCCGGTTCTTGTTGTTGTTGTTGATTGTCTTCCGGTCCATCGACAGAAGTGACTGTGTCTTTCTTTTCTTCCACTTTTTGTTCTTTTATAGAACTGACTTGAGGATTTTGGTCTTTGATTTGTTGCTGTTTCTCTTCTACTTGTAATTCCGCCGGTCCTTTTGACTCGGAATTCACTTCTGTTCCATTTGTCTCCATATCTCTTACTATTTTCTTTGGATTTTGGATTCCGATGTGCCTTCTTTTTAGATTATGATGAGTGAACAATATATATTTTTTTCTTCGTCTTTTTTGGGGGGGTTTTGTAATTAAAATTTTAAATTAGCACTCTCTCTCTCTCTTTCTTTCTCCTTTGCTTTGATTATATCTATATATATATTTATATACTTTTACTTAATAATGAATAGGAGGAGCAGAAGAGAGAGATGTTTCAAGTAATAAAAATACATACATTAGTTTGCAACATTTATATATGTATGTAAAAGTACACACAGGCAGTGGGAAACTCAAAACGCTCGAAAACCTTTGAAACCTTTGAAAATATTTTCAAAGCTTGTTCTCGTCCACTATGCATTCTGTACTCCTGACTATTCCTTGTATACTTTTTTTAGCCTTCAAAGAAATTAACCCTTGACTTGACAATTGATAATCTTAGCAACATTTACTGTAACCCTGTGGGTAAAATGTGGTGCTAAATATATTTTTTATGTACAATAATAATGAGGTGTCATAAAGAAGTATGAATGCATTTATTCATATTAGAAATGTGTTTTTATGACTCATGTATTTACTACTTACTCAAATAGATGTAAAATGTGAAATGCAGCACACACGGTACATAGTCCATACACCTTCCTGTGCTTTATAAGTATATATACACGTTTTTCTCATTTCCAAGTTTTACGATTTAAGTAGACAAAATGACAATGAAATTCATCCAAGTTGATATCTTATTTCGAAAACAGGGAATGAAAATTTTTATTTTATTTATTTTTGTACTCACATTGTATCGAAGGAGAGCGCTTTATTATTCTTAAATCGTCACATTAATTGATTTATAATCGTCATAAATAATTGTCATAATATAATATTTATACCATGTACATTTCATTTGTATTTTGTTTTATTTTTTATAAATACATAATATATTTTTATGTCTATTATCTATTATACAATACGTACGCCTGGTATCTGGTATGGCATAATAATATGGATAAAAAACATGTGTGTAGTGTGTAGTATAGTACAGCAGAGAGAGACTATTCCATCCCATTCTCAACAAGCTTCTTATTCCTGTTTTAAAAATGTGAATCAAAAATTCCTACACACAACTTTTATACAGAAGATATTGCACTTTTATACAATATCATAAATCATAATTATGATAATATATATCTATAAATTTTATTATAAACATTCGTACAGTGTACTGAAGGAATAATAATCGTTCAGAAATTGACAACGAAATTCGATATTATACTCATAAATATTGATATTATTTATATTGAATACGTATGTTATGTATATATTATACATTAAACATACTCCGCCATTCATTCGTTTGTTCACTCAGTCAGTCAGACATAATCATAATATAATCATAATATACAACCGTCCTGGATTTTTTTAGCACATACATTCCTCATTGATATTTGACTCTTCATCGGCTAATTGGGTGACTTGGAAAGCTTCATCCATGTGTAGAAGGTCATGTTTTGACTTGACTTGAGTACTTAGTGTAGTGGCTATAGTCTCAAACATTTCATCTACACCTTCTCCAGTTTTACAACTAGTCTTAAAAAAACCTGCTACACAATCACCAGCCTCTTCACTGAATTTTTCAAAAAATAAAATAAAAATATATATTATTACAACTGACTTTACCTATTATACTATGACATTGACAAAAAGAATCATGGATCAAGGTGTAAGGAAAATGTAACTAACCAGAATGCATCAATGTCTTGCTCTGTCACTTGGTGAGGCAAATCAGACTTATTAGCGCATAAAAATATCCGAGCATTTTCTGCATAAGTAACAACTTCCAAAAGGTGCTGACTTAGAGCATTGAAAGAATCACTGTTATCAAGAGAGAATACGAGAAGAGCAGCTTCAGAGTGTTTGTAGTATGATGAAGTGACACTTGCTACTCTCTCCCTGAAAGAAGAAAGAATAATCCGAGAAATATTATTCAGTTCATTAACTATTTACTGGTTTGATTCATAGACTTATTTTATAGCATAATTTTTATCCAAAATTTTGTAACATCATCCACATATATATATAAATCTGGATTCAGATATGTGGACAATCATCGTATAATAAATCATCAATTATTTCTTACATTCCTCCAGTATCCCATAATTGTAACTGAAAAAAGGAAACAGAATAATATCTCAATTACTTACATGTGTTGTGTAATACTTTGAAATTCATCTCTATACGCTTATATATTGGGCTTTGTGTCTTATACATGTGTACCACAATGCACATTATACATTGCATATTGCACACGTAGTAAATAAAGTATTATTTCGTGTCACTAGTTTTCATCAGTGTTTGCAATGATTACAAGTTTCACCAAAGTGTCTTGTATCTTATTTATTTCTTTTTAACTTTTACTTCACTTTTCCACCTTGCTTTTTTTACTTACCTTAATATTGTATTCTTGGAATGGTTTGGCAATAAAGTCTAATCCTAATGTACTTCTTTTTGAATTGTCAGATGTGAATGAGTTTGTGGCAAATCTTCGGAATAATGAGCTCTTCCCAACCCCATATTCACCACATAAAATAACTTTGACCTCTGGGGTCACTTTTGCCATTTGTAAAACGGAGAAAAGCAATTTCTCATCCAAGGAGAAATCACTTTTGAATCATCCGCTTGCTAAAACTACATGTACACAATACATAGACCAATATCTAATACTGAAAGCCCTGTGTACTTATCTACTGATGCTTTGTATACTGTCTACTGTGTAGGATACTTGTAAGAATATAAGGTTTCAAAGAAACTCTTGGTCGAGGTCCTACACACAAATTTTGCAAAATGTGTTCTTTTCTCTCTACGCTCTACTCTTCTAGCCTTTGTGTTTATTTGCTTAGGAAGAATATTGTGGATTGTGGATTGTAGGTATTACGAAACTTCATCTCTCAATTATTCTCAATACTTATAGCTTATATAGCTTATAAATAAATTACGTACTTGGATATTAAAATACATATTACCTCCTGCCATTCCATTTCATACTTTAAATACCACACTGACAACTGAATTACACAATAAAAGATACAACCCCCGTCTTATTTTACCGTAATGTGTTTTTTATGTGTGCATAACAATAAATGTTCTGCATGTATAATCCTCTGTTCTTTTTCAAAGGATGTAAAAACGATGTGTATACCGTGTACTGTATACCAGGATTTCCAATTCAATATTGAAAATATAAAACGTGAAATATTTTACGCTTTACATTTTCAATAACTTGTATTTCATCATCTCTATACTTAATTGAAATTTCATTTAAAAGTCATTCAGAATTCAGGCTCACTTCTGCTTACATAATATACAAAAATCTTTTACCAACCACATGCATCTTGTATAATAAATACATCATAAAGCTACATGAAGCCAAATTTAACATTTCAAACAACTTTTCCAAAAACTGCACTTTCTCGCGATTCACGATTCATAATCACCAACCCTGTGTACACTGTAGACTACTATACTGGGAAAATCCACTAATCTATTCAACCAGAAACTTGATATACCATATATATGCATATTATATAATACTACGCACTGTGTGACATAAGACATAAGGTACCGTGAATAAATTAGAATCTAAAGTAAACGTATGTAATATGCTTTATCACAACAGGCGATAACAAGGATTAACTTACGACTCCCACTTTTCTGGGAGTGCAAAATTGATAATTGACAGGAAAAAATTGCCTTTTCTAGTTTTTCTCCTACTTGATACTTGACTGACAACTCTTGACTCTGTTCTCTGTTTACATCTAACATCTAAAACCTAAAGATGTTGCTCTTCCAGCTGGGTGACATTGTCCCATGTCCCATACTTACAATAATTGCATGTACGTTTATGCTTGCATAAAGATAACACTTATGGTGTTCTACCCACACGTTTCTTTTACTTGTTCCTTCGTATGAAATAAATAAATAGGCAAGGTTACTTGTTATAAAACAACAGGCAATTGAAAATTTGAATTTGGAATAGAGAGTAGAGAGAATAGTCAATATAATCCCAGATCAGAGAAAATGAGGAAAAGTCATCCATCGAGAAGCTAGATTTGGATGTTTTTAGAAGCTGGTAAACTAATAGTACAAATTAAACTACAGATACCGTTTTATGATGCAAAAGCGTGTGCTTCTGACTTGTGAAACAGTAAGAATATTGAAAATTGAAAACGTGTGTCATTTCATGTTTTGTTTGTGATTTGTGACGTATGCGTTATGTGTTATGTGTAACGAAATAAATAGTAAGTACACAATACAGAAAAGTACATTGTCAAAAGTAAAAAGTAAAACGAATAGATTAAATGCAAGCACGTTCCAAAAAATGAGTAAAATAGCTCCCGACATTTCTGTGGTCTGTGATGTTTTTGTGCATGTCGTACCGCAGTCTGCACTACATTTTTGAACTTTGAGCTGCAAATGAATTGAAAATCGAACGAAAAAAAGAAAAAGCCTCTGACATCCATTATAAGTACTAAGTACGTTTCGTAATATATTTTGAGTTTTGAGGTTTGAGAGTTGGGAGTGTCAAAAATGAAGCATCTGTCTCACTGTTACTTTCGTCCATTCACACATGTACACTGTACATTCTGGGTGCTATCTAAATGTAAATACTCAAGTAGTTACTTCCTACACACAACATGAAAAATTTCCAGGTTTATTATGCAAGATTTTTAAGAGAAAATACAGCATAGACGAGTACAAGATACAAGATATGTATAATGTTTTTGATGTGTTTATGCATGGGATCCCAAATCTCAAATCCCAATTCGGTTTTATTTGATAAACCAGAGAGAGGAAAATAAGAAAGGCAGATATCAACAATGGAATCCTGTGCATGTATAATGCTTTCAGTCTTTCGTACTCCTGTATATTGTAACGTTACACATTGCATAAATTCTAAATTCTCTGTACTCTGTACACTTGAATAGTTGACGAGCTATTCCCTAATAATATGCTACTTTCTTCCCCTTCAAATAAATATGGAGGACGTAAGCAAACGGGATATATCTAAAAAAAATTACAGTACAAAAAATGCAATTGTAAATTGAAAATCACAAATTTTAAATATTTACTACATAATCTATGATCGAGACTTGATAAAATCTTTTTTCCTTAATTCGGATTGTGCCTGCGTTCACGAAAACTGAGAACAATAAAAGTGCACTGTATCATTGTGCCAGTAGTATTCGGTATGTAGTATTCAATGTCGAGAATAACAATACAAAGTCACAAGGAGAGTATATAGAGTAGCGGCGAGACAGTCATTGTCTGTTTCGAATTTTTCGTACATTGCCATCATTACCATCATATGGGGATAATGGATAATGGATTGTGGATAACGTTTCCCAAACTGTCTTTTATGTGTTTTGTTGGTAATTTCCCATTAAACTTGTAACCATATGAGAAAAATGGGCATTAGAGAGTTTCGAGTCATAGCGTAGTACATTAGTACATATCGATGCATCTTGTAATTAATGTGTTTGTTTCTCTGTCTTTTTAGTTATTAACAAAGACTGAAGCTATTA
Source organism: Sminthurinus aureus (assembly GCA_034698265.1). Classification (NCBI taxonomy): domain Eukaryota; kingdom Metazoa; phylum Arthropoda; class Collembola; order Symphypleona; family Katiannidae; genus Sminthurinus; species Sminthurinus aureus. Next base: position 9,106 of record JAQGBH010003489.1, read on the forward strand.
TTTTTGCCTTAGAATATTATGCACATATATATACGTAAAATATACAACATACACAAACAGAAATTCATCACATTTACTTACCATATGGAAAATTCCCTTTTCCTACTTACAAGTTCACGGTGAATGGGACAAAAACAAACATTTACTAACCACTAACCACAACTGGTAATTTTTGAGACAGTAGTTTTACCATTGACAATAATTATTTACAAAAATCAGAGTTAACAGTACACATGAAAACTTGGACATTGGACATTGAAGAATTTTCCGGATTGAAGTATGCGTTTGGCTACGTCATCTATCGTAAATATCGTACCTGTATTCTATATCTTGGTGCCTTATTCATCAGAAATCAGGAATGGCAAGGTCAATATATGTATACACATAACCAAATAAGACATCAGTAGGATTCACTTAAGTCTTACCCGCTTTGAGCATTGAGCATGCTAAGAAATATGTAGAAAAGAACCAGAAAACTGTTTTTTTACCCACTTGTATCTTGTGAGGTAACTGAGATTGATGATGGATCTGTGATGATGATTTTCTCTAATCTCTAATACACACTAACTCTGGTAATGCAGTATGCTGCATACTGTATGGACAGCTGATATACAATATACAATAAACTATGGCGTTTTCATCACCATAGAATATAAAATGATTCATATGAATCATATATACCTTTAATAACAGAACTTTCTTTGCATATACGGTGAAAGTACCTACACGGATGGTTGTGTTTAGAATTCAGAATTTGTAATTCTGTAATATGCAATAACGTAATACATCATAGCATATCTATTTTTTGTAATGCGTCACTTATTTAATGTACTCTGTTGATTGTTTACTGTATCACATTTTTAGTAGCCTTAAGTTTTAAGAATCAAATGGAAAATTCAAGGTTATCTGCTTCTAATTAGTAAAAATGTTCTTATTAAATTCATGCATACTTCCACCCACTTTAAAATATCTTTGTTTTCTCTACACTCTACACTCTACACATCTTCATCGGATTACACTGTACACTGTTTACTGTTCATTGTAGATACATTCTAGATTTTGGATTCTAGCTATATTTTTTATGAAAGGAAATTTCATGTATTATGTATTATGCAAACATCCTACAACCTACAGTCTACAGTCTAATACACGTGTACATGATACTATGTACTCTGCATAATTTGTAGCAATCTTATAGTATAATTTACATATGACATCATGTTTCTACAGCTATTTTCTATTTTCCATGTTGTATGGACTGTATAGTTAATGGTTAAGCTACAATAAAATATAGTTAATAGTTGATGTTTAATAGGCACTGAACTAGAGACTAGAGACACTAGACGTCATGCTATGCCCAAAGTTCCTTTAAGTATTACGTATCCGTCTCTGTGTCTCTATATCTGATATCTGATTCATCTTTCTACTTTCTACTGTTTTTTCCTGTCCTCTCATCTCAATTCTCAATGGTTTACCTTGAATATTTCTCGGTGATGTCCGTGTTTGTGTCGAGTGTGGATGTGTAGGAGCGTTCTTTTATCATCATCATTCACGAGTTGTTGTAAAAAAGGAGGAAATAATAATCTGTAGAATATACAATATACATAGAGATTAGAGATGAATATGAATTTGTGTGTATGGTGTATGTGCATCTAGGATCTAGCATCTGTGTAATGTGTATGTATTTGTGTGGTTCTACTGATGTATTACTTCATGAATTATTATTAGCGGGTGCCAAGAAGATTATAAAGATCACAGATATTTACGAGGAAAAACACTGCCTGTATTCACATATTAATGTTTGTGCACAACTGTACACTGTGTACACTGTACAGTGTACATTACAGATTATAGAGATGACATTATACATTATGCATGTATTACAACTTACAACTTATACAATATACGATAAAAAATGAATGGTTGATTTATACATGTTCAATGGTGTGGTTATACTTTATACTGTACTTTTTTTATTTTTTATGAACATGATGAAGTCCTTGTCAATTCTTGATGTATACACTTTACAGACTACAGACTACGGAACTGTCTCTTCTCTCTTCCCCCTTCTCCAATTGCCGCTAAAAATATTAGTCATAATATTAGTCATTTATACAGCGTTCCTCCACATTCTACACTCTACAGTCTACAGCCAAGTTGTATCTACCTATGTATTATGAAAAATGGTTCAAGTTTACTCTACAGTATGTATGTATTTGTGGTACAAGGTATCTAGTATTTAAGCATGAGTTTTGCAATATTTCACAAAGTCTAAAACTGCCTTCATAATATAACCTTAAAATAATATACAAATCGTAAATACTGTGAACTATACGTATGATAAGTATTTAGGGATACCTGCATCATACACCATACATCAAGGGTTTATATTGTATGTACTTACTTTAGATTTGGTATTTGGTACACATGTGAATAATCATACATAGACGTATGTACAATGTACAGTAGATGGTTTAATAGAATAAATTTGGAATTTAATATGAGGTAATAGTAAGGATACGTAGTACATATATGACTATGGATATTAATGATTTGAGATTTGAGGTATTTGAAATTTCAAATTTCAAATGTAGGATAACCACAAGGGTAAAACAGTTTTTTCTGCTAATGAGAACGTAAAGAGTTGCTTCTAGTTTCTAGTCTCTGGTCTCTAGTACTAAAAGTACATATGTACTAGTATGCGGATTCCCAATTTCTTTGAAGTTTATTTTTCTGTCTCTTTTGCTTTTTCTGCTTGTGTCGTATGTCGTATGTTGTGTTTGATATTTTTTGGTATTTTATATGTGATGAAATCAACATCAAATAATCAAGTCTTTACAAATGTACGTTTAATGTGTATATAGTATATAGTACAATTGTACATGTATACTGTGTATACCTGCCTTCTCATTGCTCATTGCTCATTGAAACGAATCCTTTATCTGTGTTAGCTATTAGGAGTGTATAGATAGTAGATACCTAGCACCTAGATATAAAATACAAAATACCTATCTTTTCATATGCATACTTTATGATTGTCATCTTCTTGTTGTTTTCCTCCGAATTTTTAATAGATCCGTAATCTATGCAGAGCACAAGAGCAGAGCAGAGGTGTGCTCTTGAGTGTCTGTTTTGTATACGGAAGTTTTTTTTTCTTTTTCATGCATGACCTGAATACCTATGATCAAGCATCTGCGATCTCTCTCTCTCTCTCTCTCTCTCTCTGCCTCTCTATCTTCTATCTACACTTTACATTACTCTCTCTCCCTCTCCTAAACATAATAATGAATACACGAATAGGAATAGGAATATGTAGAGTAATAGTAGAATAACTACCAAACTACCAAACTACCCTGTAAATACAGTGTATTATATGCATGTGCAATTCGCTGTATGTTGAATGTTGCATGTATCAAGTCTCAAATCATATGTGTATATGTGTAGATATGTGCAAAAAAAATTATGTACGGAAAAAGACCGAAGCTTTTTGGTCTTTTCGGTCTTGAGACTATTAATAGCATGACTAGCTTGTTCAATTCTAAAAGATTTCCTCTCTATGCTTTCTGTATCTCTTTCTCCTTTTCTACTGTCTCTTTGTGTACGGTGTATGGTATGGTGTGTGGTGTGCGATGTACGATATGTGAGTGAGTGTTTCTGCTTCTTTTTCCTTTGGAGAATTCAAACATTTTTCCTCCCTGTTTCTTCTTCTGCTGTTCTAGGAAGCGAGGAGCAGAGCAGAGCAGAGAGCAGACAAAAGCTCTGGTATACAGAAAACCATCATCGTCATCGTCATCATCCGCATGTCGGAGTCTTCTGGTAATCATTTTAAAAACGAATTTAATTAATAAAGATTTCTCTTCTCTTTCAGTTTTCTCTGTCGCGGAACAGAAAAAAGTACAAAACAAATCCATTATTTATATTTGTGTACACTGTACCGTATACATTATACATAGACATCGACATAGACATAGACAGTATACACAATACAGTTTGACTACATTGTATATTCCAAAGTACGTATATTTTTCTTGAGTACATTTAAAAGAAATAGAGTACAATATACAATATACAACAACAACTCCTACCGTACCGTCTATAGTGTTGCTTCCTTTGCCATCCTCATCTTCCCCACTTTTCCCCAGAAAGTAATTCTTGGGAATTTTATTTTACATGGAGTTATATCATATAGTTTTTTTTACTAGTTGTACATATATTTTTTGACGTCTATTCTGTATTCTGTATACATATAAAGAAAGTATTCATCTGTTTTTCTGTCTTTCTGTCTGTAGCCTGTACCTTTGTCTAACGTCTAATGTCTTATGTATTGTGTATTATGTCGAATGTCTATGTTTTGGGACGGACGAAAGAAATTTGAAGTCACAGGGCAGAACACATGTGCCTATATACATTTTTTTCTCTTTCTGTCTTTTTGTGTATTAAGGAAAGATGAGTAGTAATAATGCGAGTTGGAGCAGAGACAATACTCGACAACTTCTAACAGAACTTCAACAACAAGGACTCAACAACCAGGTGAGTTTTATATTCTATTTATAAAATGTTTAAAAAAAAATCGTTTTTTTTCTTCTTCTTCTTCTTCTTCTACTTCTTCTTCTTCTTCATCATCATGTCTTATTCTTTGACTTCTTCATCTTTTTACCCCATCAAATCAAACAACCATATACTACAACTCTGACTACTACTACTACTGAGCATCGTCATAATTTTTGTTTCTTCATTATTTCTATATCTTTTATTTTCTCAGTTGTGGGTGTCTAGCTCATTACACTTGTTATAATTATTAACGATAACGATAACGACAACAAGAACAAGAACAAGAACAAGAATAACAAGAACAACCACAACTTAAAATATTATAGAGATAAATATAAACATAAAAAATATAAATGAACTCTCTCTCTCTTTCTCTCAATTTCCCCTCATCATTTTCATTCATTTACTTTCCCCCATTTTTTTTCAATTAGTAATCTTGATCCATCTTCTTTTTGCTGTCTCTTTATTCTTTATCAATTGACTACTGTTTACCACTGCTAGTACTACAGCTACTGTCACACTATACTAGTCGGATTGAGATTGATTGCCTTTTCATTTTGACTTATGGACACTTTGCACTACAAAACATACAAAACGACACAGCACACACGTACAGCAATAGAAGTGAAGCCCCACACACAACAACACAACACAAAACACACCTGTAAACAAACACAAACACGACACAAAGTCTATCTCTTTTTATCTCTCCATCATTCTAAACCTAGAACAAATCTAAATCTAGAAATCCCATTTAAATATTGAGAATACCAAAAATAATAATTAATTAATCAATACCAATACACAATAATAATAATAATAATAATTGTAATTAATTATTCATTTATTATTTGATTATCTGGGTACATTGATTTTTTGTTTCTCTTTACCTTTTTTTAGTTTCCTTTTGTTGTTCAAGTCCAGACTTTCTTCGAATGTGGGTTTTTCTCCTTTTATTTTTGTGACCATTGTGATAGTTCTCCTATTGATTATTGACACAAGTTATTATTGTTTCTAATAATTATTATTGCTATCGACAAAAGTATCTATATCTATATTCTATATCTAATATAGCCACATGTATATAATGTTTCAAGCTCAGAGTTCTGTTTGAGTTCTGTGTCCATCATGTGATTAATATTTACAAAAAGTAATATAGTTCTTGTTTTAGTGATCTACTTTCAATACCACAGTTCCTTTTACTAGTGATCAATTATCAGTTCTCAGTTATCGAAAGAAAGAAAGAAATATCAATATGATATTTTACTTTAAAAAAATTGTGATATAATCTATTAAAAAAAAGATGGTTCCACATGGAAGATGATTCCAATTAGGCCCTTGTTATTTGTTGCTGTTATTCATCTACCTCGACTTGAGATTGGGATTCTTGACTTGCTGATAATGTCATCAGGATGTGATTATTCTTCTTGTTCATCGAATATTTGAATATTGTAGTTCAGCCAGTGAAAATGTAGGTGTTGTGAGAGTTTTTGTATAGTGAATTGTGAAAGGACTACAGCAGGAGAGGAAAAGGAGGAGGAGGTAGTGAAAGTTGTCCATTGGAATTAATTAATTAAGGAATTATCATACAGTCATACAGTTCAAAAAGTTCCTAATATAATACTTATACTAGTGTTGAGTAGTTAAAAGTGGTCAAAATGTCACTAACAGGGAAATATTACTTTCCTATTGCCCCTGTGATAACCTCTACGGAGGCCAAGAAGGTGGATAAGTATGCAGGCTATACTAGTCTTCGTCGGGATTCAGGACTTGGGACAGGTGTGGGATTGAAAGATTTAGATCCATCTGAATCACTTGCATCCCCATCACCATCTCCATGTCCATCTCCATGTCCACCTACTACAGGGAGAAAACTAGTTGGAGAACTTCAAGGTCAGTCCTCAAGTTGGGATAGTTTTAGAGCCAAAGTTGATGCAAGGAATGCAGAAATTGGTCAAACATTCTTTGGTTATGGAGTAAAAGATGATTTTGGACTAGTTATTGATGGATATGTGGAACATGGTCTTCGTTCCGGTTTTGTAAGGGACATTCTTTATAAAGATTCTCAACTTATAGTCCGACTTTTAAGTGGGGATGTCCAATTTAAATTAGCTGAAAATCCTTCAATCCTTTCCAAAGTCAGTGTTGAGGGTGGTAGTGGTTTTAGAAAAAAGAAATTGAATGCAAAAACTAAACTATTTGAAATGAAAGCTCAACTTGCTAGTGAGGCGGAGAGGAGACTTGCTGAAAAAATCCTACCAAATAAGGAAATAGTTGACAAAATCCACTGTAGACTACGGAGTAGAACTAGAATAAAGGCTGCAGACTGGAGAGCAAGTCGAATCCTTCCAGATGATGAACTAGTAGAGAAAATTCGAACTCGGATGAGAAGTAGGGAGAAAATCCGTGTACAGAGTGAATCCGTGAGTAGATCACGAGAGAGAATCCTTCCAGATAATGCAAGAGTAGAAATGATTCAAACCAAATTACAAACTAGAAATATTTCCATGCAACATGAATCCTCTTTTGATTCGAGTCGGATACTTCCAGATCCCGAGAAAGTGGAGAGAGTAAAGACAGTAATTAGTCTACAAGTAGAATCCTCAGTACTGACAGAGAGATCTGTTCAGAAAAATATTCCAGGCAGATATCTCCAGCTAGGGTCTCATAGAGAAAAGGTTTTTGTTCCGGGGAAAGTTTTTGGAAAAACTAAGAGGTTTGTCGTAGGAGAAGAGATTAATGGGAAATTTGTGCCGGGACAACGAGGTGCAGACGGCAAATTTGTCCCAGGTCGAGTTGTTATTAACCCAAATGGACAATTTCAATTCATACCTGAGGGAATGGAGACGGTTGAGACGAAAGATGGATCAATCGCTCTTGTGGGTGACTATCCAACTCCTACTCGTGTTGAACCAGAGGCGGTAAGTTTACGTCCTAATCAGACGAGAGGAATTGAATCAGTAAAAGAAACTAGCAGCAGTAGTCGGCTTTCAAGTTCCAGTGCTTCTCTTGTCCAGGATAGTTCTAGTTCACAAGAAAAGTTGCTGGACAGTGTTCATAGTGGCTGCAGACGCAGTAGTAGTGAAATCAATGCTGAAGGCAGACAAAGCAGCAGTAATAATAACAATAACAGTAGGCTTGTCAATGGAACTTTCGATACAGTTCAGAGCTTGGACAGTCTTGGGATTCCACCTGATTCCGCCAATTTGTCTACTGATACACCTGTTGACAATGAATCATCTGATAACAGAGTCACAGTCGAGTCTCACGATACTAAAGGAAAAACTAAAAGTAAAAAGAAAACCCAACAAACTAAACAAGATAAAGATATGGGTAAAAATGATGATGGTGGAGAGAAAAGTCAAATTTCAGATAATCATGTAGAATCTATTTCAAAGGAACAGGTAGAAAAGCAAAAAGTACAAAAGACAACTAGAGTTTCTCAAGTTGAAACAACATCTAGTGAGAGTACGAGTACCTCGGTAGTAGAGACACAGTCAAAAGCACCTAGGGCTAAACTAGTAACTAATTTTACTAATAAAGTTGAAACTAACAAAACTGACACCCCTCACAAACCTTCTAAAATAAATGATTTGACAGCAAGACTTTTCAGTAAATTAGCAAAGGAAAATGAATCAAACGAGCCTCTTTTGGACGGAGCGCCAAAAGCAACAATTATTAAAGACGAAAACGAGGAAGAAGAAGTTGTGATACATAGAACTGGACGAAAATTTGGTCAGGATTCAGGCCAATATGAAGACAGTGACGAAGAAAACCAAAATGAAAATGAGGCGTCAACAACAACAAGTCAAAGTCAAAACGTCGTACAAACGAGTAAAAGTGAAACACAAGAAACTTCAATTCAAGTGGTGAAACAACAGAATTCGCATCAAAGTGAAAGTAAAGTGATTGAACAACAAGAAATGTTAATTGTGAATAAAGTGTCATCTGCACCTGGAACAAAAGCAGAAGATACCACCGAACGGAAAAAAACGGATCGTCAAGTGGAAATACCACCTGCAAACAATTTGGTGAAAGAAAAAGACACTTTGGGAAAAGATGACATTAAACCTGTCAATAAAGAGGGAAAAGAACTTGAAACGTCTCGTAATAAAATGCATTTTCAAAGGACTGTGGAAGAGGAACATAGTAAATCTACTGTGCAAAAACAAACACTGAGTGGTAGCAGTACAATTAGTTCTAACGACAAAGTGAACGTTGAAATTTCAAATTTAGTACAACCACGTGAAACAGCTCAACCAAGCAGTGATGATGACAGTGATGAATTCACTTATGAAATAGACAATGAAATGTACAATTTCTATTTACAAAACCTACGTTCTAGTGGTGATGACAGTGATCCTGAAAGTCGTAAAGCAGGTCAATTAAAACTAAAAGTCGGAAAATTGAGTGGGAACAAACTCAAGATGAAAGCCAAAAATGCCGCAAGGAAGATCAAATCTCAAACAGGCATTGGAAAAGTAGGTGGAATAAACCTTCCAGAAGATACAAATGAGGATGATCTCGCTTATCTACAGAAAATTGGAGTTATTAAAAAATTCAAAAAATCTGAAATTGAAAACGTTGAGGAACGGGCTTCAAATGGAGGTTATGCTGAAACATCTGATCGTAAAGGTGACACAATCAAATTATGTACAGAACATTTGACATTATCTATTTACATTTTGTATGAATTTCTTAAAATTGTTTATTGGGTAAAAATATTAGCCCAAGCTTACGCAGCATTTTATTTTGCCCTCACAATCAATAGAAAATGGACACACAATTTCATCTCAGGACCAAATGTCGAAAGAACATCAAGCGTCACAAGTTCAACTCAAAGGAGAGAGATCAACAAAGACTGACGAATCTAAAACAAGAACCAGACACGAAACTGAACAACAAGACGAGGAGCAACACGAGAAAATCAAACATCGTGAACACAATGAGAAGATAAAACGAAAAACAGAAAGCGTAGACAAAAATCAAACACAAACCGAAACCGGTAAACGTAGCACGTGGAAGGAAGAAACAGACAACACAAGACAATCCAAAACCACAGACAGCAACCACGATGAAAAAAGCAGACAAGACTCCAACTCTGAATACGACAGCAATGAAGATCGCTATGCTCAGGATTTTTCATCTACTGATGAAGGAAGCGATTCAAATGGCACAACCAACAAAACATCACGTTTCAAAACAAGAAAACTGAAAAACATCAGTCTTCTAGATCCTACACAATCGAAAATAGAAAAACCAAATAGAACACCAAGAAAGCTAGAAACTCAACAAACAGACAAACCAAATAAAAAAGAACATGATCAGAACACTGTAAAAACAGAAGTCAGACCCAAACCAGACCTAAACAATAAATCCAATCAAGAACACAACTCACTCGACGAAGAGGACAACGAGACAAAATCAAAAGCGGATAGCGCAACAAATAAAAACGCCGAACCGCAAACCACCAAGACCACAAACAAAAACGATGCAAAACTAACCTCCAGTAAAAGCCAAAGTCTAAACCAAAACCATTCCAAAATCACAACCAACATCACCGACAAAAATATTACCAACCAGACGACCGGATCCAATGACAAAATATTAAACTATGACATCAATGAGATTCCTAATGAAATTGATTATGAGAACTTCAATTCGTCAGCTAGCGATGACTCAATCTGCGAAACGTCGACTGGAAAACCAGCATTCAAAATCCGAAAGCTAAAACTGGACAGTCAAACAAACAAAACCAGCGAACAACTACATAAAGCTAGAAAAAAAGGAAGACTGGAAACAAAGTACACAAATATTGAAAAAACCCAAAATGGCGAGACACGAATTCAACGAGATGACGGCACCACAGAAATCATCAAAGCCGATGGTTCTTATCAATTACAAAAGGCTGATGGAACCATTGAAACCAGAGTACAAGATGCTCCCACAGTCAAGAAATCTCGAGATGGTACCATCCAAATTCAACGAGATGACGGCACCACAGAAATCATCAAAGCCGATGGTTCTTATCAATTACAAAAGGCTGATGGAACCA
>JAQGBH010003490.1:0-19708 GCA_034698265.1 Sminthurinus aureus
TATGATTTTAAACAACCAATCAGAAAGCATTTACGCCAGCTGACGTCACAACTCCGCCTCAAAATCTTCAATATAGGGATCTTCATACCCCTGTAAATAATATATAACACATACACACATGAGACACGAGATTTTTGGGGAAAGAAAATAATCTAATAATAAGACGTGTTTCTTATTTGTGTTTATTTTGTTGTTTGTATCCATTTTTGTAGATGCCTCCACGTAACCGGAACAATATGATATTGACCTCTACAGGGTCAACTTCATCGGCAGCATCTTTATCTTCATCTCCCTCACCACCCTTGTCAGCCTCTCCCACTGGGTCCTTTGAAGATCAGTGTCTATTTGACCAATCAACGCATCAACAACAATTCTCACCGCGACTTCCCATCTTTTCATCGTTCTTCCAACAACTCGAATAATACTGAAATACATTTGTTCACTACTATGTATACTCGCTACATCATATATATTAATGGACAAATGTGCTCTTTTTCTAAAAAATGATACTAAGAAGCAACAAAAAACTACTATACTACTTTATTATTATATTATTTCACAATCAGCGGGTTTGAAGAAGAAGAATAAGGAGTCTTTGGAGGATTTTCTTTTTCATTTGTTTGTTTGTTTTGTTTTCGTTGAAACTGTTGGGACGCGCCGTCATATACATGTATGTTATTGTTTTATTATTAATTTTATTAATTAATATATTATCATTATTATTATAATTATGTGTATAAAATATACATAATATATTATGTAGATAGACAGAAAGAAAGGGAAGAAGCGGCAGTTGCACTGCCGTTAATATTTTTTATTTTGTCGTAAATACTTTTTCTTAGAGAGAAGAAAAGAAAATAGTCTATAGTAGTTTTATTATTATTATCATCAGCGTGTAAACGTACTACATCCCTTTGAGCTATCCATCTCTCTTTCTCATTTCTGTCTGTCTGTAGGCATCTATGGAAAAAAACGCATATACAACACAAAATATGTATCTATCTAACTAAATTACGATTTCTTCCCATTCCAATCCATTTTCTTTTCACTTTTCTCTTCTTTCAACAACAATTCAACCACCTCCACTCAATACTATATTCTACTAAATATACGTCCTTTCATGCATTATTATGTACATGTATATATTTCCAAAACATAAACATTTATATGTTTACAATGCATACAACAGTTTACGCTATATTATATCGATGATATGAAAGTCGTGTGTACTATTTATATTTTATACATTATTAAATATATGTATATACTTATATTATATTATATCTAACTTATGAGTACATAATATCTTATATCCCTCTTTCTTCCCTTTATTTCATTCCTTATATCATGCATATATAATATTATGTATTATACAAGATTTGACTCTCTCTCCCTCTCTCTCTCTCTCTCTGTCACTTTTTTCTTTAGACTTACTATTTCACACATCCCATTTCATGCTTTCATTTATTTTCAAATATTTAATTTTTTTTTTGATAAAAAGAAACATATAACATGTTATTATTTTTTCTATTTTCTTTACTCCTTTTACTTGTGTATAAAAATGATATCACTACAATAATCGTCAAAGGTGTATCGGTATAATAATGTAAATGTCTAAAGAAAACAGAATAATCCTTTTAATACACAATAATATATTATACATAAATTATATTTACATAATATCTATATAGATCAATATATATATTTTGTGCGTTTTTATTATTATTATTTTTTTAACAATATTTTTGTCTTTAGCATCTTGTACATTTATCTATGCGTCGATTTCATTGTTTTTATTATTACTACTATTATTATTATTATTATTATTATTATTTTATTGACATACATGAGTAGTAATTTTATAAATATAGGGAGAACGATTTCTTTCCTCGTCCAATAATTTTTGTGCAAAGATATTTGTATTTTTTTGTAAAGATGCGTTGAATCAGTGTGTAGTACACACTGTATTTACTTCAAAATATACACACCGTTCGTTATACTGGTAGAGTAGAAAGTAGAAGTTTAGTTGTATAATAAATATGTATTTACACATTCTACGATCAAGACATTTGAGACTAAGATAATAGAAAACAAGAGATGACGATCACGCATATTATAATCCTGTACAATTGTGTAGTGTTATAAATTCAGGTACATCAAATGGGATATTAGAGTAATTCTAAAAAAAGTAATTTCAGACGATATTTATCAACTTTTAGATTACATGACTTTATTATTACACATATTTTATTATGGTACGGTGGTTTAGTAGTATGTAAAATATACAAGATTTAGAAGCGAGACAAATAAAAATCAGGATACTAATAATAACTATTATATCATTACTAAAACTTATTGAAAAAAGAGAGGAAAAACAAAATTATTAGATTCTTTCATTTAAAGCAAATCATAAAGCGTAAGTAATAGCAATAATAAAATTGATATGATATAGTTGAATTAATACATGTGTACCTTTCCCCCTGAGCGTTTGTGCATAATAATATATTATATCACATTTTATAATAAATACTTGTATATCTATATAGTGTGTAGATCTAAATTTTTCTGTAAATGCATAGATGATTTCTACTGTATTGTGTATTGTTACAAAATGTTGTCTTACATATCAAATCACACATAAATATCGATAGAGTATGCACACACACAAACCAAAACATACATTACATATACAGTGATGACAATAAGCTGAAGTTCAACTAAAGCATCCCATGTATCATGTATGTTTGTAGCTAGTACACACATGCATAGATATTATAATATTATTACATTTTAACTTTTACAAATTTTATATTCCCAAAAAAATAAGAAAACAGATTCCCTTTTCCTAATTTTATGTAACATATTCTGAATGAATACGATCAATTATGTACCTATAACAAAATACAATGAAATTATGTAAAAAAAAAAGAAAAGAAAGAAGAGAATTATATTTCTATATGTGTCTAAAGTCTAAATATTATAAACTATAAGGAATCGTGCAACAACAAATCGTACTATTACATGCTTCATGTAAATACACACATGCGTATATATATATTTTGATGATTTAACTCCAATTATTATTAGTAGTAATTATAATAACAATAATTGTTTTATTGTTGTGATTATCATGAGTTCAATGGATTTTATGTTCATTTGCTTGTTTCATTCTATTTTTAGAAGACTTGGAAAAATATATGTACACACATAAAAGTATCAAGAGTATTACATGATTGTTGATTTAAGATGTTGTAGCTATATATTATATTATTGTGAAGATATGTTATGTATAATATATATGTATGTAAACCACGTATACACACTGATTAAGCATGCATCTTTGATGTATCAATTGTGTGTATAGGTATATTTCTTTACATATATACATATTATATATTATATAGAAATCAGATATTACATTACATTTTTTACATTTTGTTGAAATGTATCATCGACGTTCGACGATGCAAAGAGACGAGAAAAAATAATTTATTATTTGCCAGTGAATGTATTTTTATTCAATTTAGATATTTACTACAGCAAAAAAAAGTCGAGAGAATTTATATTATATTATATTATATTATATTATATGCATATATATACGTAGATCATTATATTAAAAATTTTGTGAGAAAAAAAACGTAGAAAGTGAGATGAGTTGAAAGTGAAGTTCATTCTAAAATGTAGTTTAGTGTTATACTTGCTTGTACATAACATAATAGCATAATGTATATGTGTATTGTCGTCTAGTCCATGCGATCCTACACTATACATAATAATACATATATGTATAGTTAACTTTTCAGTTGATTCACGTTCTGTTTGGTTCCTTGCCTGGGGCATCCTTCATGCCGCCGTCTTCTCTTTTTCTTTCGTGCTAATGCATCCTGTTCTCTCCTCCTCTAACTCTCAACTCTTTGCTTTTGTAATATTGGACATATATATATAGATACATATGACAATAAGCATCACTGCCACAATCAGTCATCCTTTGATATGATACAAAAATCCTTTTTATATCATGATAGAAAGATAGATAGTAAGATCGTAGACTATAGTGATAAGAGCAAACAAAATGCAGTAGAAGAAAAGAAAGGGAAAACATTTGTTATACATGTTTGTTATACTGTACATAATTACGTACATTATTAGTCATGTCGTGGGGGTCCTGCGTCATGAAAGAGAGTCCCTTTGTTGTCAATGGAACTAAGTTTTAAGTGTGAATCAATGATTTAATTGTTAGTTTTTCAAGTCATAGATCCGGCATCGTCCTGGATCCCTTGACCTAAACTTGACCCAGTCAAGTGTCCCAGTGTACACATGCATTAACAAATCATAAATAGTGTATCAAAAATACTATTATTTTCACTTTATACTTTTCAACTTACCACTACAAATACCAGAACACACAATGTCAATGTTTATTTACATTTATGACCGTTGGAGAGAAATTTTCTAATGTGTATTAAATCTTAAGGAATTATTTGAGGAATTTCGACATCAAAAATAACAAGATCTAAAAGAGAAATGATATTATTGACGAATGTATCCTGGACAAAAGTAAAATTGAGAAAGTAAAGATACATTTTGTAGTAGAAAATATTTGGTATCTAGCATCTATAGGAAAAAATAATGCTTTTGTATTTCTTTCGTTTTTCCTGATTCACGGTTTGCGGACTTTGGTGAATACATTTACATTTGTATTATGCTTTTACAAAATGATGGTTGGTAATACATAATATAATGTTATTCTATATGTATGCAGGTATGTACCTTATTACTTGTTACCTTTACTTTAATTACTTTTAAAAGTTGTAGGGTACAGCCGAAATGCTGATAAAACAAAGATTATGTATGTAAAACAACTTGGTTGTTGGACCATCTAAATTGAATTCTGATGTACCATCAGTGTGATCTATCGGCTCAAGTATGTATGTATGTATGTATTATATATTAACGTTCTGTGAATATGTAAATGCACCATTTATGTTATACACAATTTAAGGTGTATGTAGTATGTAGACATAGCTTCTTATTAGCTGTATGAAATGTAAGTAACTACTCCACTTTGCAAATACTTATAGTATTGTAGCTGAAAGAGAATATTTTTGCACAGAGATCTCTCTCATCTTTTATAATACATTCGTCTATACATTCTTTGTTCTTTCTTATTTGTATTTTGTATATGAAGTACTTAGGTATTATAATTTATAATATACTATATATGGCAAAAAACGTTTTACATATTATTATTCATTATAATTCTCTTTCTGAACAAAATAACATGGATACATGCGTATCTCCTTATATGTACATCATATATGCATATTTATATAATGTAATTTTTTTTCTTCTTCTTCTGTGTGGACTATCTGCAAGAAAGATCTCTCTCGTTCTCTCACTAACACAGTGACTTAAAGATACATATTTGAGAGACTAACAATGAGTGAGCACAGGAAAACCCAACCACTAAATCCATATGTACATTCGTACTTTAAAGGTTCATGGTTTAATGGTGAAGCGAAAGAATAAATATGTACAACGTTGATGTATCTCCTTACACTACACAAAGCAATGATGTTGTATATCATGTACATAATACATTGATACTCGTACACGTTTGTGATAATGTGTATAATATAGTACATTATACATGAGTATATTAGACTATGCTCACAGGAAAAAGCCTGTTTAGGTTTTATGGCTTATTATGATGATTGTTCTTTATATTGTTGGAGTTGCTCTGTCTCTCTCACTCACTCACTCACTCTATGCTGATATCCCTTTCGTTCATTCGTTTTATGATATGCAACATGCAATATAGTATACAAGCCCTTAGTGTGCTATAATATACAATATACCTAATATCCTTTATACTTGTAAGTATATAATTCAAGCAAGCCAGTCGTCACCGTATGAAAAGTTGTAGGAGTGAGTGTATTGAACAACAAAAAGAAGCGAAAGTTGTGTAGGGGAAAGTGAGAATTATAGTATCTTCTCAGTCTATATTATTATTATTATTATTGGCCTTTCTTATACAAGCAGTGTAGTGATAATAGTAAAACTTATGTACATATTGGCATAATCTCTTACTTATGGAAAAATGTACTTTTATTGTGCATATTTCATATACACATGCTCCAAAGATGTAGATTGACGAATCTTTAAAATACACATGGTCTTTATTTTCTATAATTCTTAATTCACTTTTCAACTTCAAAAAAGTTAAGACATATCATTCCCCTATACATATTGTTTTTTTCATGGATGAAATTCTGTACATGTACTTTATATTTATACTTTATACGTACTCCATAGTATGGAGTCTCCATACTCATTGTGTAGTTGCAAATAATACGTATAATATATATTATACATAAACACTTGCATGCAAAGAACAATCTGTTCACTCTCTTGATCACCGTTTCGTATTCACATTGAATGATATTTTGTCTTGCCTTTTTGTATTTTCAATTTTTGTATACCTACATATACATATCCCTGATATATCTAAATAATACATTCATACACTCATTTATTTACTAACATGCATGTGTGCACAAAATGTACAAGGTGTATACCAGAAATCTACAACAGCAAACAAAAAATTATACATCCATATGCATTTAGAATTCTCATAATATATATAAAATAGTATTTCCCGTTTCCTTTCATACAAAGAGTGTCTGATTCAAAAGCATATAATACTCATGACACGAGTTCTACTACTCTCCTCCTCTTTTTCTTACAATAAAATATAATAGTCAATATAATAGAGTTTCAACAAACGAACCAGCTACGTACATTCATTTTTGCAAAAATTCGTTGTATTCTTTATTCTTCCAACTTCTTCAATTTTATGCGTTTAGTGTTTATAGTCTCATACGTTGAACGACGAGTTCAAGAGTGTATGCATAGAAAATAGTTTTCTCCAATTCACATTGACTATTGCATTGGTATACTTTAACTATTTATATATTGTATATATTATCCATATGCATATATATATATACTACCTTATCCGGTCTTTTATTCATTCGAATAAAAAAATTGCATTCAAATATACTTGCATGGACCTTTTTCTGCAGTCTACTCTACTCTAGTATGAATAATTGTATCTTGTATTGGATACACATATACACACATCTTGGTGATGACGATGATTATGTACAAAATGCCGACAAATATGAGTAGGATAATTCCTTGTGTGTAAAAAGATGAAGATGATGTATGAATTTGTTATTATGTATACCTAATACCAACATGTAGGTGTGTATTGAGTAGTAGTGTAAATTGCAAATAGTTAGTGCGAGAGAGACTCTGTCCAAATATATTGTATAGGTATGCATGTAAAAGTACATATTACTTTATTTGTTGTGCAAATAAGTATATATATATTCATGTGAACATAAAGGGAGAGAAACAAAGAATGATCAAGTTAAATGACTATTCCTAAGTTTCTCTCTCTCTCTCTCTCGTTCTGTCGTGTCTTTTTTTGTGAAAGTGATTCAAAGGTTGCAACAAAAAAAACAGACAAGGGCAAATGAAAACTCCAACTTCAAGGGCATTTCCTTTAATTCTGCCAACTTGATTTTATACAACATCATCATTTTATATCATCATCATTCTATCAGCAACAACAAGTCTCCAGCATCACAAAACCATACGTACACATGTGTGTGCTAACGAACACACACACGTTCCTTTTCGCTCACTCACAAACATACACTCGTAACACATATATATAATAATAATAATTGTATTTTTTTTGTACGTTGGTACGCCATAAGCATACATTATAATATTATATATTCTATTCGATCTTACACTTTATTATTTACTTTCATGCTATTATGAATTTTTGAAAATTAAACGTGTGGCGTCGTCAGATTGCAAGCTTTTTTAAAATATACGCGTACATTACATTTTATATTATAGGATAATATTAATTTTATTATAATTATTACAGTAATTATAATATAATAATAACAACAATATTTGATTACACAAACATTTTCTGTACTTCATATCTTCCGTATGAAGACAGAAAAGAATTTCGGTTTCTTTCCCGTTATATTTTTACATTTTTTACAATTTTCATAAAAATTTTAGCGTACTGAACACTATTTTAATAAATAACATTATCATAATCAGAAAGATTGATTTTAATTATCATATTTCTTCTCCTGCCATTCATTAGCTTTTGCATTCAAAAACATTTTAATAATGAATTAAACAGTGTGTGGTCTTCAAGAAAGCGAGAAAATAACTTTGATCTTTTGAATACTAATTATATTCAAAAAATTATGTTAATAATATGTAATAAGCATATATTATTATATTTTCCGTTTAAATTTATACTTTATACTTTATATCATTTATAAAAAGGATATAATATCATACCATGATATAGGAAAAACAAATATTTAACATTAGAAACATTTCGCCCAATTTTCCTTATCGATAACTTTGAAAATTTCTACCGTAGCTCTGAATGAATTTTCACTACAACAACATGTTCCTTAAATATCATTATTATCAGCATCATACGTAACAGATAGGTATTTTTATTATAATTATAGTAATAATAATAATATATGAAATTTATTATATTATGTTAAATATTTTTTAAATAGTCAGTCATACATAGGATCGGCAAAGATATAAGCTTATAAATGGAATCGTCAGCCGGAACTTAACGTGTGAATCATTAGTGTAGTAGTACACAATTACAGTATCTTTATGCATATCATTAGTACAATTACTTATATTAGACATTATACATGTACAGATATTCTGAGATCTGTCTAGATTACATTTGGGAACCTATTGATTTTGTGTACTCTTAAATAAATTTCTGTATAATAATCAATGTACACCAACATTGTATACATTATATGGGGTAAATACGCATATTTCATCTATCTTTATGTATAATGTACCAATAGCAATATAATATGTAAAAAAAAACAAGAAATCGTATATGAAAAAAAAAGAGACAAAAAACACAAAACTTCCAGTATTTCAAGTCAGCTACAATTTTGTTTATAAAGGTATCATAAAGTAGAAGAGTTTAGTTTTTTTAGCTTTTCTTCTTACAGGGAAAAACAAGCACATGCTGTGATTTTTATCTATCGTATCCTTCTAGTAGCTCTGCGAATTTTTCTTTGGGCCAACCCTCCGTCTCCTGTCGGTACTCCTGATGGTTGACTATATTTATATGAACATAATAACATTCAAAGAGTGTAAAGACAACGAATTATAATAACATATTATGTACCTATTAAAGCTGTGCTAACAACAATCATTCTAATACTACTATAACATGATTTCTATAAAATAAAATAAATTATGTATCCAGTATCGAAGTAATAAATAAATCCATATAAATGCACATATCATGCTACATCACAACGTGCACAAAAACAACAACAACCACGGAATCCAAAAATGAATGATAACAATAAAAAAAAAGCCTTTTTCTTCGCATTTAATTGTAGCATTCGTGGGCTCGGGTTAGTAGGACTAAAGGAATTTTAGAGGATTTTTGCCTCGACTTTGCCTTCTGTACTTTAACCAAGTAATGCTAAAATATCTAAACGCCATTACGAACAACTTCTCAACTTCAAAAGAGAGGAAAATCAAGTCTCAATAATACATTGACAAACAACGCATATCAGCAACATTTCACATGGTCCATAACAAGTAGTATACTACACAAAGGACCAACATATTATACCCCCTTGCATAACACATTTAAGATAGGTACGTGTGCAAAACCACCTTAAATTTTTTTCACTTAAAGGAAATTCAACAATATTATCATGTTACAGTATGGAAGATGTACATACGGCGTAGATATAAGAAAGAAGGTCCCATTCATAATTCACAAAGTTCACATTACACATGCGTAAATACATAATAAAAATAATGATACCACGTACTGAAAATTCGCGTAGTAAATTTTTTTCCCTCTTCACAAAAATCATGCATACTTAAACGAAATGAAATGGATTCCGTGTACACTAAAAAGTGAGCATAACAAAAAAGCAACAAAAAAAATGTTCCAAGGACTCTTCCCTCTCTCTGTTCCATCTCTATTCTATGGCTAAACATAACATGTACTTGTAAAGCTTTAAGCATAAAATAAAAGAAACACAAAAAGACTTACGCCGTAAAGACAAAACCACCCTGGCTTGGAGATGAAGTTGGAGCATTGGGTGAAAGAAAATTAATATTTGGAGTCAAATTAAATTGCGGTGTTGGGGCGGGTGTACCAGGAAGTGAACCAGGTGCAGATGAACCAAAGACTGGTGTGGATGGACTAAAAATATAAAATTTAATAATAATCATAATAATTAAAAAACATACATATATATGAAATCATGTTTTTCATCGATTTTACTACAATAATTTCTAGAAAATATCACATGACTTATTATTTGACTTATTTTTATCTGGCATTTTTAGTTTTTAACATTTCTATACATCTCATACGTGTGCATGGTATTAGCTCTCTATTACAAAAAAAACCGTTCCTTTGTCTTTAAAGTTTAAACTTGACGTCCTTTCAACTTCCCATTCAAATAAATAGCTAAATATAAAGGCAAGTTTTATGAATGACTTCTTAATCATATTGATGGTACATTACCAATTATTATACCTGTGTACCTCGTGTATCCGCTTTATCATTGTTCTTTTTCCTGCTAGTTAGTATATTATATACTATAATATCATTCCTACATTGCTTCTTACTTTTAGCAACTATTACCTTTACTTTATACAAATATTGATAAATAATAATATTGGTTTTCCCACCGAGTTGATAGACAAATAGTTTTTATCCATAATACATTATACTATGATAGTATTACTATGTATATGCCAACGTGATTGCATAAGCAAAAAAACAAACAAAATAAAAAAGATTTGCGTGGCGACTCTGGCAGATGTATACATAAATATATAAGACTTTGTACTATGTAAGCCAGCAAGTAAATAAGAAAAAAGACGATTGCTTACGTATACTCATGTCTATGAAAAATGAAAATTATACTTATTGCCGCTAGTACTGTGTTTGTACATGTATAACATATCTGCACCTATGATGTACAGTATTTGGACATATAATACATACATAGTTATATGCACATTATGATACATTATCCAATATATTATTACCAGCATACACAAAAGAGTCATAAAAATATATATATATACGAAGACATTTTATATATATGTATTTAAAGGAAAGGCGGAAAATTAACTAAAAATTTATCATGTAGGACCTATCATATTGCCAATAATGGTAAGCATATAAAATTAGGGCTCTACAATTGTGTGCTTCGTTTTCTTTAAATAAAATATTCATGCAAGATTTTTTTTCTGTTTGTACTACTTTCAACATCAAAATTTTGAAAATACATTTATCAACAAAATGAATAACGTGATTTTTGAACGAAAAATTAAAAAACACTATCAAACCATAATATTAAATCATATATAACAAAATAAACAACAATAATTGTTGTTATTATTATTATGATTATCTAAAAGTTGAACAAGATATTTTTTTTACTTCAAAAAATTGATATTACGATGACATTGCTATTATTGCTGACAAATTTCAAAATGTAAGAGTTTTCTATAACAAAATTTTTTTTAAAAAATTGGTAACGTTTCACTTTGTATTTATTATTTATACTAACTTTGTACAATGTCATAATGTACATGTCTTCCACATAATAATATGTACATAGCCGGTGTTACCCCCACATTTCCTTACTATAATGTACAATACGTTTGTGAAACGAGTCAGTGATCAAGTACAGTTAGTACCAAGTACCATACTATGAGAGAATAAAAACTAAAGTAACGATAATAATCATAAGTTTAAGGGTAAGGTTGGAAATCGAAATAGTAGAAGGTACTAGGTTGTACGTATGTATGCATGCATGCTGATGATTTTTTCTGTCTTTCTCTCTTTTTACTTTTTACTACCATATTATGCATACATACAAAAGAGGATACATGATATAGTCATATAGTCATATCATGTACACATACATATATACCTACATATTACATATGTGTATTCCTTGTTGCAAATACAATGGACAAAGACGACAAGACAAACAAGCAAGAGTTTTGGTTGTTATGCTCCTACAAGTCTTTACTCATGTTCATATTGCTATCTCATTGCAGTAGACTGAGACTGACTAGTAAGCAAAATAATATATGCAGAAGAAGGATGAAAACAACACGTTTAAGTATATATATTTTAACGCGTGGGATTAGAACAACTAATACGTAATGATACATCCATACATGCATGTATAGATATATTATACAAAAACCTATATGTATACCTTTTAATCCTCCTTCAACTTTACTTTCATTACAACTCTACAAAATATTACGATTATACTTAAAACATGATCTCTTACATTGCTGCTGACAATGACGAACCAAAAATAGAGGGCGTCGGAGATGGGCCATTTTTCAAACCTCCTCCTCCAAATGCAAATGTTGTTTGCTTTAAACCATTATTGTTCACAGCCATACTCATTGTATTATTATTATTTAATATACTTGGTGGGTTCTGAGCTGACGCTCCAAATTGAAATAAACCCGAAGGGGCCCCCGGAGTTGAGATGACAGATGTGGGCGGGTTGACCAGTGACGGTTTTGACTCAATTCCACCCGCGGGGATAATAGATGATGTTCCAGGTGAAGAAAATGTGAACTGGGATCCTTTTGCCAAAGCATCAAGAAAACTACCCGATTTTATTTCTGACGCTTGACTCGGTTGAGGAGCAACAGGTTCAATTGCTTTCAGTTTTAATGATGGCTCGGATGGAGCTGTGTACATGAAAGATGTAGAAGATGAACCGGCGGTTGTTAATGATGATGGCACCTTTCGTTTTAATTCCCCTTCTGTTTTTACATAAATAATACAAAAAAGAAAAATAACACATACATGAATGTCAGAACAACAATTAAAAAATACATGTTACACGCTAGAATTGTATCATCATGACATTATACGAAGAGCTAACGATTAAATATTTCATACAAATCATACACATATCCTCAAGCTGTATTCAACATAAATTTATAGTACAAATATTTCAAACTACAAAATTATACAATAAAAAACTTGGTTATTCTATTATTACATAAATGTGACCCGATTCACACAATATTACATCAATTTTAATTTCTATTGTAATATGGTGTAATAATCATCTATTTATACTATGTACAACAATTATAATCGTCAAGGAGCTCGTGTACAAAATTTTACGTGATTGATTGACAGGAATTTTGGAAGGGAGGGTAAAATATGTCATCGAGGCACGATAAATTATCCTCAAGGAAAATACCTCCTTGCATTCAAACCTTCTTGATTCCAGTGGCATTAAAAGTAAACTTCGTTGTCTGTCACTCACCAAACAATTAAACGATTTCTATTTTCTTTTATTATTACTAGTAATAATAATAATTATTATTTTCTATTTCTAAAGCTATTAATGTACTACAATAATTACCTACTGTTCAGCATCAAAATGTGCTTTGAAATTGGATAGAAGTTGGAATTAAACAAATAAGGACAGAAATGGAGTTCAAAAAACTGAATGAAAAGTAAATTAATCCCCTGGGGAGTAGAAGCTAGATATATTTCTAGATACACTGTAGTCCCATTCCAAGATTATATTTGCACACACTACAATAGTTATTAGTTTTTACTTTTACTATCGTACGATGTTTATACACATTCAATAAAGTAAACAAACTTTATTTACAAACGAAATATTAACTGATAATAATTGTTGGGCCAAAGTTGGACATAAAGTAACTCGATTTTACAAACAAAACACACAATACTGACCTGAACTAGGAGTTTGATTGAATACTCCTACATCTTTGGTCATTGGACCTCCAAAAAATGGTTCAAAATGGAAAGCTTTCTTTGGAGCAGATGCTGATAATGATACAGCATTAGATTTACTAGAATCTTCCGTCGGTTTTCGCTTGTCACATCCTATATTTACAAATATATATATATTATATATTATAAGTTACACATTATAGAGTTGAGAGGGTGCCTCACCCGTATCAAATAAATCATCTATCTAAATATACAGTTACATATTACATTACATTATTTATTTTTTACAAGAAAAAAGAAAAAGCATTTATAAATAAGTTGAACGACTAAAAATGTTTTACAAATGTGTAAACTTACCAATACAACGGTTTGATGTAACTCGAGTTCTTGCTGGGCAGTTATCACATTTCCAAAATTCATTGTCTTCCTTTATCACACCTGGTAGAGTAGATATGCTCGATGTGGTTCCAAATGCAGATGAACCAAATATACTATTAGATTGAGCTTGGCTTACAATAGATTTCTCAGTAGCAGATCTTTTTTTTTTTTAAAAAAAAAAAAATGTACAAAAAACACACATTGTTGTAATAATATACTAATGATACATCATAATGATCCCAAGTACTTGGTATTTTACTTAAAACATTATTTACTTACGGAATAATTGGTTGTGGACATAAAGCAGATTCTGTAGATTTCACAGGAGTACCGAATGTTACACTGGTCCTTTTGTTTCGTTAAAAAAAATATTTAAAATTTAAATCAAATCAAATGAAGCAAAACGTAGATGATGATTAAATGGCAGGTTTCGTAAATGTAATTACTATAGCTTTAATACTTACAATTTAACTGAGGATTCTTTAGGAGTACCAAATGATATGGGTCTACAAACAAAAAATATTAAATTAAATTAATAAAAATTCTTAGTATTTATTTTTTATGCACATAGATGTAACGAAATCGTACTTTGGTGACTGGTTCACTGGAAGTTTTGGAGAGTCGGTAACACTATTACTGATATTGCCGCTACCAAACACAAAAGGGTTCCTGAAATATACATTTTTTCAAATTTTTTAAATACAACATAATATCTTGTGAAGTACAATAAATCAGGTATTTGTTTTTCTTTATTTATTTTTTCAAAATTGTACGACAGCGTTTTTATGTACATACTCTGATGTTGTAGATGATGTTACAGTTTTTGTTGTTGTTCCAAATGTTATCGAACTATAAAATAATTTATCATTCGTAAATAAGCTACATTATTACATTATTATATTTTATATTATTTACCATGAATCTAAAAATTAAATTTACCCATCAATCTATTACTACTTGTCAAACATATATTATACCATAACACTCATAGAAAACTTACGGCGTCGAAGTAACACTTGTAGTAGAAGTATTATTATCCGATTTCACACCGAAGGTGAAAGTACTACAAAAAAAAAAAAATTTAATGAAAAACGTTTAAAATATTTTTCTTTACCATTTCACTAACTCCACTCATAATAATAAATATAATAACAATATTTTGTAACTTTGAGCATTTCTAAATTAATGTATATACAAATACCTTTTCGGTGTAGATGAAGACTCAGATGAAGTAGAAGACGAAACTCCAAATGAAAATCTAAATTGAAGTATAATGTTAAAACAATAAATAAATAATAATAATAATTTATTAATAGTGATTATTTTTTACACGTAATATGATTATAAATATTAAAAATTTTCAATTTGTACATATATTTTTGTGCATTATTTTACACTAACGTTGAAAGGGTAGACTTCTTAGAGCTGAAAGTAACAATGAGAAAAATGCAAATATTATTTAAAAATAGTGTCGTGAAGAATTTTAAGCACATGCATAACATGAAAAAAACTTTTTAAAAGCCAATAATTTTGTATATATAATAAACAATATTTTGACTCATTTATATCCAATTACGAAAGCGACTGATTACAAAAATTAGACATGACAGACTTTGAACCAAATTTCTTCCGTTTCCTCACAAATCAAATTGTCTTTAAATCACCAAAATTTAAAAATAAAATAAAACGAAAAACTTCAACAGTAAATTGAAATTTACTAAAATATTTAATATCTAGCTGTCTAACCAAGAAACTCACCCCAGACGAAATAGAAGACGACACAGACATCACACTGTAGTGCAGTCTATCAGCACATCTTCACGAATGCTTTTAGAAAATGTGCTCAACTTATTATTGGACGATATACACATAATAATATTATAATAAATCATATTATTATTATATGGTCCCTCTCTATAATATTATTATAGAGAGGGACAAAATAAAGCTTTCCCCAAAACTACAGTTCAAGTAGTTTATTACCATAATATATTATCCAGCTTCCTTCCAGCCTCCTTCTCGTGTACAGAATATAGACAAAATACGTCAAGTTTTGTACAAACTTGGATACAATAATAATATAATATTATGATAAAATACTTGAACTGTAGTTTTATAAATTTGGTTGAAATTTGGTTCATAGTTGCTTTCATTATTGGACATACAGTATTATTTTATTTTCGTTTCTTTTTCATAATTTTCAGTATGATAAAAAAGTTGGTACTTACACTTCAGAGGAATCGGCAGGAGCCCTAGATTTAATTCCAAAAGAGAACGGTGAAGAAGAAGGGTGGGCTGGTTTTTCATCTTTAACAACAGGTGCATTTGGATTTTTTTCACCACAGCAAACACATTTTAAATCTTCAGGTTTATTTGGAACCATGCATGTTGGACAATCCCATTTTTTGGCTACTGCTACTGTTGCTGTTTTTTGAGCTGGTAATGGCTTAGGATTTTTTTCACCACAGCAAACACATTTTAAATCTTCAGGTTTATTTGGAACCATACATGTTGGACAATCCCATTGGTTTGAAGTAGTTGCTTTTTGGAATGGAGTGCGAACAATACCCAATGGCTTACTAGCATTATTGTTGGTACTACTGTCGATTTTGGTTAAACATGGACACGTTTTTACAGTTTCTTCATGAGTTAATTGGCATTTACTACATGTCCATTCTCTGAGGAAAGAGAGGAACAAAAGAAAAAAAACATCAAAATACTGATGAGTATAAATTATTTTAAATGGTACTTAGCAATAATATGGAATGTACTTAGAAGTAGTAGTTTTCCTACATGTATACATCTAATGACGCAGCCAAGTGTATAATAATATCATGATATATAATCGTAACTTAACTTGTTTTCAATAAACTAACTGCGAATAATTTATGTTTCAAGTTCTAAATATCTGCTACAGATCTAAATTTCCTCCTTTTTAAGTATACTACACTCAAAGTAAATATATATATACTTTTTTCTTTTTATAAAACCATTACTAATTTTGTGATTCCGGATTTAGAACTTGTATGACGATGAAAAAGTGTTGTAGGTTTTGGTCCTATGTAAACCGTAAATACTAACGAATACTAGTCTACTACTAATCTACTATGAAACGTGAATAAAAAAAATTGAAAAATATGAAATAATATTCATAAAAATTAAAACAAAAAACAAATGGCATTACTTTTTAGATGACTGCTCCATTTCTTGCTCTTTTATTTTATCCTTTACATTATCACTAATGTTCCGCCTACTTGATAAGAATTCTTCCACTTTACTTTGATTCCAGGGAGTACTAAATTTAAATTTACAGGTGTCCAAATTTATGGTTTTCGAACTTAAATCAGAAGATTGTATAGGAAGACTTGGAAGTGTATTATTCTTTAAAGGTGCTGAATGAACTCTAGTTGTAAAAGATTTAATTTTTCCACCTCCTTTAGAACTTGAATTTAAATCATCTAGATGTTCTTGCGTAAAAGTAGACATCCTAAATATTTTCCAAAAAACAAAAAAAAAACCACCTTAGTTCTAATACAAGAAAAAAGTATTTTATAAAAATGATTCATTTTTTTTTGTGCAAACTTTGTTTGGAAACAACAACTATATAACATGGGCATGTATATAAGTAAGTATTCTGTATATTTTTATGATTGCACTTACGTTAAATCTGTGTTTGTTCCAAATTCTACAAATTTAGGAATATGTATGTTCATAGCTGGATTATAATAAATTTTCCCTTCAGGTGCTGCAACTAATGGCGACTTCATTATAGGTGGACCTTGACTATCTCTTCGTATTGGCGTTGAAATAGGTCGAAAATTTTCTACGAGTATAAAAGAAGCAACATTGTACAAAATCACCATATAACCGTACAATGCATTAAAAAAAATCTTTATTGATCATAATTAATAAGCCTCATTAATAATACAAAAATATGAAGCATCACAATAATATAGAATTTGATGTTTTTTTTTGATAATATTTTATATTTTTAAAGGAGAAAAAAATCAACATACTTATAGAATCAAATGGAACTTTAACAGCATTAACCACCGGGGTAGACAAAGTATTAAGAGTACTAATAATTTTTTGTGCAGCTGTAGTCACATTTAAACTGGTTCCTTCCTACAAAACGAAAACAGTACATAATATTTCTTATTGTTGCATAATATAATAAATCATCATCATATTATATATGTACTGAATTACTATTTTTGGAAATAATATTTATTGTA
Organism: Sminthurinus aureus; assembly: GCA_034698265.1. Taxonomy (NCBI): domain Eukaryota; kingdom Metazoa; phylum Arthropoda; class Collembola; order Symphypleona; family Katiannidae; genus Sminthurinus; species Sminthurinus aureus. The sequence goes on from JAQGBH010003490.1 coordinate 18,505, forward strand.
GAAGAGAACATAAATGTTATAATGTTTAAATTGTTGTAACAATATGAATAAATAAGTATTCTCTTACCGTTAATTTTCTTTTACTTCTAATTACCAATGGTCTAATATTATAAGGTGAAAATGAATTTCTTGATGATAACATTCTTGATTGTGATTGTTGAGGATCATCAAAGCTAAAATTTCTTGAACTGATACTACTCGAATCCCTTGGTGGTGTAATTATAACATGTCTTAGAGCTCCAGAAGAGGAACAACCACTTGAACTGTTATCATCATCAGCTGATGGACCTATAAAATAATATATAAATTATAAATACAATGTAAATCCACAAAAAAAAACCATGCTATTGTTGGTAGTTGGAATGTAGGTATGCGTGTAAAATGTAAAACCTTCTGATGTAAAAAATGACATCAAACATTGATAAATTGAACAACCATAATTCAAATTCTATATGGATGACTATAATAATATTATTATCTATAAATTCTATAATATTTTGTTATATAAATAATAATAGTTTTTAGTTTTTGGGAGCATTTTCATGTCCAACAATATAATATTTACAATGTACAACAACTATTGAAAATTTCAAGTTGAAAACATTGCCTTGTAATTTGTAATATATATGTACTAAAACAGTGAACAATAATAATAGTTTTATTATTATTAAAAAAAAAGTACATCAATAGTTAAAGAATATTGTTTTATAATCTATATAATCTAATCTAGTTATATAATCGAATCTAAATAATTTTCTTACGTGGAAGTCCATTAGCCATCCTTAACTTTTTACTAATATGATGATGTTCCATTTTATTCAGAATTTATGTATATTACAGTGTCGTAATTTATTCAAATTTGCTAACTAAATTTTGAAAGAAATAAAAGTAGTCTCAATACAATACACAATATTTATATATATACATTAATTATTATTATTAAAATCACACTTTATATTTTTTACTATTCAAAGACTTTTTATTTCTTAATTTTTTTAATAATTCCACATGAAAAATGCTCAAAACCTAAAAAATGCCTAGCTCCTAGCTGCGTGCTGGTCTTGAACATTTGTGAATTTAAGGTTTGGCTCTTTCATAGCCTCGTTTTCTATGATTTTCATGTCTATTTTTTTTACATGCATATATTATGTATGTGCCTCTTGAACACATTTAACTCTCTATTATTAATTTATTAAAAAAAAGT
>JAQGBH010003491.1:0-19707 GCA_034698265.1 Sminthurinus aureus
TTTGATCAATGAAGAGTCCGGAGGATTTAAAAATTACACCTAGGTATTTGTATGATGGAACAATTTCAATTTTTTCTCCTTCCCAATTAAATGAGTCGGAATTACATAGGCGACCCGCTTTTCTAAATATAATAACTTTTGTTTTATTAAGATTACATGTAGCAGGAGACCTACCACATCCCGAAGTAGTAACTGAAAATTGAAATTCGAGATGCATTATTTCATAACTAAAATACTACTTATCACTTATGTTCATTTATTCAACAGTAAAATGAATGAACATAATAGTTTTGGATTTTTGATACCGCAATTAAATTGCAACTTAAAATTTCTCATCATGCTTTTCATTTACAAGCACATAGATGGGTTTTATTTTAAAGCTCATAAATAGTAAATAGTCGAGGATTTTCAATTTTCAATGCTGTGTTATCTTTGGTCTTTTATGAAGTAGTATAAAAATACGTTTCTTACAATTTTCCTCCTCTACTTAAATTTTGCTGGGTGATGAGCAGTTTTATTAGTTTTGACAATCTTAACCCTTCGGGCATTTGTACATCGAGTTTCGAATCGACTGTCGGTTTATTCAATATGATATGTAGCTTGTAGCTTGTTCAACATGTATAAAGCTTTATGCAAGATTAAAAATTTTGTTCAGCATTCAAAATCAACTTTGAATTTTCAATACATAATACATACAACAAGAATTGTAGCAAGTATCAAGTGCAAAACAGCTGGGAAATATTGTAGATAGTTGAGCATTAAATATTCACGACAACTTGGTTGAATGTTGAATCACACCTGTGCATTTCACATGCACAATGTACAATGTACAGCAGGATAATTACCAATTATCATAATCAACTGGGATTCGGGATTCTACAAAGAAAAGTTCCAGAATCCAGAATCCTAAATCCCAAAGGAAGCACAAAAAATACCATGCATAAAATCTTTATTTAATTTATGTGGAAACACTTTCTTGCGATTTAGGATTTTGATCCATTTCTTGATTTTATAGGAATTATCTCAACTTTATCATCGAGGAATTGAAGGATCCCGTCAAGTAAGTTAATCCCCTTTACATTTTACATACAACTTACATACACTTGTCAATGAAAAGTTGGCATTATTTAAAATACTATTAGCGTAATTGTATAATATTTTTAAGGGGAACTTTCATAACTAAAGTTTAATTCTTTTTTAATTTCGAACAGGAATTTACCAAGAGCTATTGGAATCTCCTGCATTCTCGTCATGGTTGTCTATGTTTTGGCCAACGTTGCGTTCTTCACAACTTTAAGTCCCAATGAAATCTTGGGTTCGGAGGCTGTCGCTGTGGTAAATGAACTAAATTTTTATTTTCAACATTCAAGTAATTATATACTTGCACTTACTGATCAAAATTTTTCGTCGACGCTTTTACAAATTTGAATACTTTCATGCGCTGTAAAAAAAAGCGGTTATCAAACCAAACGAATATCACATATAAAAAAGCTAGTTCATTTAATGTCGTTAGATATTTTACAAAATATTATGACGTTTTTTCAATCCACATTTTTTATGCAGATGAAGTATCTAGACACATGTAGTTTCAGGCTAAATTCCTTTATCCCTGACAAGCTAATAATATATTAGTGTCAAATACCAAATACCAAGTACAGATTCAGCAACTATTTACTCCAAATGAAATTTGACCTAATTTTTATTAGCATGTAGAAAATGATACCATAAATTACGTTAATCTCTACAGAAATTTACATGGTTTGCTATGATAAAACTGTGCATTTATGGAAAAACGTTTCTATGCAATGAGCCCATGTACTATGTAATATTGTACATATCGATGATAATCTTCTAAAAATGACTATCAGAGTACTGCATTATATAAATCTGTAAACTTATTTTACTTCTACATAGAAAACATAGAACAGAGAACATAGGGCATGGTCGAAATGTGAATTTAAGGCTCGATATGAATTTCTGGTTTGACATCTGGAGTTTGTCATGTTTGTGCTTCCGTCGTATGGATGTTTACTGCCTACTGCCTAGTAGGTAGTGCCTAATGTCTTCAGTCTACAGCACATTATACATTAAAAGTCTTAATTATCGTTAATCGTTATACATTTCAAGTTAAATGCAAATAACACATGTCCAACTACAGATAATTGAGATGTTTGTTGCTTGTACCCCCGAGAGTCAAAATTCAGAATTGAGAATGAAAGAGCTACTCATGTACAACATGTAGTGTATAATGTATGTGTGGAGTGAATGTAATTGTAAGGATCAAATAGCCTGACATCCGTTCTCGAAATTTGCGTGTGAAAACGTGAACCAAGGTCAAGCAGCACTACGAGCTTTATAACATAAAAGGCTTTGTATAAGTTTACGTATATTCAATCTTTCAATTCCCTATAACATATGTACAATATGTGAATGATCCCAGTCGGTTGACGGTTGTCAGTGTCTTTATCGTTGTCTATTAGTCAACGGATCAGATATCAGATTACATATCTCGTACACATTTTTGTACACTGTTGACAGTTGTACAAAGTTAATAGTGAAAACTCAAAAACTTTATGCTTGTAAATATGACTGTTTATAGTTTATATAGTTTATTTAGAGTGTGCAGCTTTGTACTCCTGCTATTATTTGCTCGTTACACACAAGACACAAGATATGAGACACAGATGAGATCAAAATAACACGAGATATGATTAATTATACTTATTATATAGTATGTAATCGACATTAGCCCTGTCAGGAGAAGTTCTTTTTATATTCATTACACAATTACATGCAACATCTTACATTACGTTTTTTGTGTAAAACATTACACATATGTACAGAAAAAAAAATTGTATAAAACCGAAAAACAAAATAAAATAAGCCAAAACGGATGAAAAATTCGTCACGAAAAATTTTAAATGTGTTTTTGATACATGATACATTATGGATTATGGCACATGGCTTATACAAAAATGATTCATAAAAATTACTTATTATTTTTTCAGACTTTCGCCAATCGACTTTACGGCTACATGGCATGGATTATCCCAGTGTTTGTTGCGATGAGTACCTTTGGAGCGGTTAACGGAATTCTCTTAACATCATCCAGGTAAAATTATTACAAATTATGATCAGTCAACTAAAATTATTACTGATTAGACTTTTCACTAGCTCTAAACTGTATTAAAAGCGAAAGGATAAACGATGTTCCAAGTTCCAAGCAAAATATTACGATTTGTGCGACAATCTATTTAGCACTTTTCAAAGTACAATCTAAATGAAAACACGTGGGTATAGGAAAGGTTAGCAATTGGCAAATAAACACCATACGCCATATGCGTCGATGATTTGTATTTAAATAACAATACATAGTTCACAGTACACACCCATTTAGTGACCAATCACAAGACGAGTCTGCCACTTAATACTGAATAAGTCATAAGAGAAATTGAAACGATGCCGTAAATAATACAATACTCATTAGCATCAATATGAGAATAGAATTGATATTTTATGTAGTAACTGTTGCCAAAGTCGTCATCGTAGATAATAGTATGTGTTTGATGGCAATAATATTATGTCATTCATCACGTGTTTGCAGTTTATTCCTAAGTTTATTACAGGAGCATTTTCCTAATGCTAGTTCTGATCATAAACATTGACTATTGAAAGAAATTCAATTTTTGATGAACTGAAATCTTTGTTTTATACTTCACAGATTGTTTTATGCCGGTGCAATGGAAGGACAAATGCCACAAGTAATGATGATGCTTTTTTCTCCTTAACTTTTTTCTCCTCTTTACTCAAAAGGTTTTGTCTCTTCACAGTAAGTATACAAAATTGATTTATAATAATGGTGAATAATTGCATAATTGTCCTAGGTTCTGACAATGATCCAAACTGATAAAAATACACCAGCTCCAGCCATTCTCTTTGTGGTACGTGTTCTTTTGCTTCTATTTTTTGTTACTACCATACACTTTGAATTTGTCTACATTCCACATTCTATTACATAAGTCTGTATGTAGTATGTAGAGCTGTGTTTATTGGCTTGGATCACTTAAGTATACTTAGTACATCAGTGCAAAACTGTTTCGATTTTAGATTTTAGATTATCTATACTTCAAACTTGAAACGAGCGAAAGTGAAAAAATAAGTAGTAAGTGTTTGGAATATTAACGACATGATTATTATTGCAAAAGGTGGTTCAAGTTCAAAGGTGGACTGTTAGACCATTTATGAAGCAAGTATGAGATGCAACTGCAAGATATTAGATACCGGATAAAATTTTTATTTCTTAAACCTGCAAAATGTTTGGACACTGAAGATTGAAGCAGGATGTGCTATGTGTTTGATGCTGGTAGTTGGCTCTTAAATATAATATACACCACAGTGATCATGCCAATACCTATCACTGATCACTGATCATGACCCACGATTCATAATCTTTTACGTGCGTGCAATTACAAAAAAACGCAAATGTTGCAGTCTGCAGTTATTGTGCTATGAGACGAGGGTGTGCCTCTCTGTACTCTCTTTATATTATCTTGAACAAAAACAAATCGAATATAACATATAACACAGCACACATGCACACATGTCTTCGGCCGGCATCACGCGTTGTAGAATATCTACACATTTTCAATTTTAAAAACTTAATTGAAACTCACTGTTGTTTTTTTATGTTAGGAAAAATGTCTAATGTCTAGTGTCTAGTCCTATCCATTTTCTATTCATCTTATTTCTGACGGAGAGTCTCAAACATATAACAAGTAAACATGATCAATGCTCAATAAACAATACGGTGCTCAAAAAGAGTAGAATACTTTGTGAACTTTGACTTTACTATTTTAATGTACTTTCATGCAATATTAAAGTTGACTCTACTACTATGGCTTACCGATGACAATAGCTTTCTACTGAGTTTACAATGTATAATGTATCAAATGTGTACGTGGCGCGTTTAATAGCTACTGTTTAATAGAGAGGGAATAAAATGAATCATGCTCTTAATATAGCAAAAGTGTGTACTTAGTACTTTTTGCATTGGTATGATCTATAGATATATTTATATATACATACATTCTACATGACACGATTATAGGTCAGCAGACAGTGAACAGTTATTATTGTGTTATTAATCTGACTGGAATAAATAGCAAAGGTCATGTTACATTTTACATTGTGATTCAATTGTACATATTTAGCTTTGCGTGGAATCTGCCGTTGACTTTACCATAAGTCTTCTGCTCTTGTATGTTTTACACATTATACATTATTATTATGGGACGTCAGCAGTCAGCAAGATGGATAAAAAATACTGCGGGCACAAAGATGAGTAAATGGTTTTAATTATCATTGAGTATGATGTCTGATGCTTGATGCTTGATACTTGATGAAAATTAAGTATCTTTGAAGTTGATGCTAAATACTTGAAACATGTTACATATTATCTGACGTATAAAGAATTAAATACGACGGCTTTCCTTTTTATTATCTAATGGTATTAAATTCTGAGGCATACAATAATTATACACTAATGTGGGTGAACACATCAACATCAGCATCAAGCATTACATTTTATCCATGACATATTTGTAGAAAGGAATGAAAGAGATTTACTAGTGGCTACCAGCTACCACATACAAATTACTAGTACACAAAGTGCAAAGGAACTACAAATTAACTACATGCTGAAAGCTGGAGTACAGATATTTCATTCAGTTTTTTATGTCACCAGTCACCAGCTTAGTGTCTGAACTGTACATATAAAAGATGGGTACAAAGGTCTATCAACATATGATGTGTGCTGTATATGTACAGATACATATTACATATGTGCAAATTTTAATACTACTGTATCACTGTCTTTAGGAGAACCTTTTTGAAGTATGAAGCATGTGGAATGTAGAATGTAGATCATAGACAAAATCAAGATTAATGAGAATAAACAATAAATAATGTACTTGTCCACATATCATTATGTGTACTGCTGACGAACTATGATAATGTTAATAATACTAATACAAATTATTATTTCTTTCTCTTTTTACAGGCGTTGCTGTCACTTTGCTATTTAACCAGCAGTAACATTGAGGTCCTGATTAACTATGTCGGATTTGCTACATGGGTAAGGAATTGAATACTGAATCATCTTCAACTTGAGTCTTTTGAGCCCCATGTTTTATTTTTTATATGACACTTGTTGAATCTACAATCCGCATGTTACAATTTACAAGTTTGAGTAGATAACTCATGTGCAAAGTGCAAATCACACTGATACTTGATGTTAGATATTAGATGTTAGCACAAACAGAATCAGAGTTGAATTCAAATTTAATCATCTCGAGCTGTGTTTTAGATTTTAAAGCTGTCTGAAAAAACTGCAAGTCATTGTAAAATTTAATGCTCATCATTGATAATGGATAATTGATATATTTATTTATTGATGGATAATGTTTTGTATGACAAAAATTGGACAAATCACAAGTAAAAAGTTAATTCCTGCTATCTGGTTTATTTTACCTTATTTTTAAAATGACAAAAATATGATTTTAGAGGGAAGCACACGTCTCTGCCTAGTGGCATTAGGTATTAGTTAGTTGTCAATCAAAATTCCAATACTACTTTGAAAAAACGCAGTAACTCTGTATAATTTTATGAACGCAGCTTGATAACCTTTGTCTAGTTTACAGTCTAGACTCTAAACGCTAGATTCTAGAGTCTCATACGTAATAAAACATTCAGCACGTGTAAAAGTATCTACAAACTACAAACTACAATAGAATAGAAAGCATGACAATTGTTTATTATCCTCGCTCTCCAGGAACTTGAATGAGATTCCATCGTTTAATTTTGATGTTCTAACTTTTGAATATAGTTGAGCATAGGAGTTGCCGTTGTCTGTATCCCTGTTCTTCGATGGAAACAACCTGACCTCAAGCGACCCATCAAAGTAAACATGATATGGCCAATTATATACATTTTGGCTACTATTTTCATCACCGTCGTCCCAATGTTTGCTGATCCCATTACTACAGGTAAAACGATCTTGTTACTTTTCACTTTTTATATCTGCATGCTGTAAACAATATTATATCTACATGTACAATTTTAAGCTGAAGTATGGGCGATGGAGTACGGAGTATCAACAAAATTGAATGCAAAGGAGAAGTTTTAGAAAAATGAGAAATTTTGGATAATGCTGATCGTAATATTGATTATAGTAAACTACAATAGTAGTTGTTGTTTTAAAACATTTTACCTCCATTTTATTACTGCTGTTTTGCTGTTAGTTGTTAGTCGACTTTTGAGATCTCCTCCCAAAATACGAATCAAGTGCTTGAGTTTTGAGTTTTTACATTGTGTACAGTGTACAATGTACAATGTGCAGTGTGTACCATACAAACTTTTATTGACATCCTGTATGGTTTGATCTTTGATCATTCAATGGCTGACGGCTCATGATGAATTGAGGATCGCGAGTCACGTGGCAGTCAAATGACTGGATAACAGGAATATTTTATGAGACCAGGTTTCATCTCGCGTCAAAACAGTTACGCCTTAAGCGTGACTACTGAATAGCTAAAACTAAAGTTCAAGCTTGAAGAAAAACACGATGCGAATCTTTGTAGTTTTTTTAAAGAGGCTGGGTATTGGTTACGGATTATGAAATGAAGCTCATGAAATTATTATTATTACGACATCATGAGACGCTAGTACATTTATTAAATAATTCATTTGGATAAGTCAAGATTCTAGAAAATCATGTGACATGAGATGTCTGATCATTTTGTCATCTTTTATCCGTATTAAATTGATAGTCGATAAGCGTTGATAACACTTGAACTTGTTCTTCAATCTCCTACAATCTATAAACTATGCTGTTTGTATTACGCACCTTCAATTTTCAAAATCAATTCAAGGGTTTGTTTTTCCTGTAACTTTCAGCATTATAAATTATAACATATAACATATAACACATTATAGCTACATAGACAATGTTTTGCATGCACCTGTAATTTGAACAAAACACAAAGATGTTACGAGTTGCATATAACAATATTTTGAGTACTTGCTCACTCGTGACTAAAGCACCAGTGATTTAATTCACTGGGAAGAGGTTTACATAAAGATTTTTTAGAAAATACTGCACAAACTTCCGTGGTTTGCAGTTTGGAGTTAGTACGCGGTATGAGGGAAATTGAGATATTATACATTATATTATAATTTTGATGACCGATGAATGATGTTGCACGATAAAGACATAAAGCATTACCGTGAACTGCCGAATTTCTTTGGAAGTAATTCACTAGTGTGTAATCATCTCAGGACTCATTTAAAATCGACTGTATCCACAAAATTTTGCATGGATTTGTAAAAAGTGAATATCTTTATAGCAAAAAATTTAGCAATAGATAAAAACTGGAAAATCAATGATGAAAGTACAAAATAGGAGGACAGAATATAGCATTCGGTGAGATACATTTGTTTGACGGCAAAAATTCTGCTTTATGTTAAGTTTTATATGTTACTTACGTGAAATGTGAAGCAGAATGAAAAAACAACTAACAATAAGTCACCTTGTGCAATTTTCCTAATGCATTTCGTATTTCGGACTTATATGAAGGGAGAAATGTGACTTAATATTTTGATTTTGATTGAGTAGATAGCTTAAGAAATATGACACTGGCAGAACAATATTCAGTTAGTGTTCTTCAAATAAGATTACTCTATAGAGATTACCTAAAAATCTATGTAATTTTTACCTACATCTACTCTGTAGTCATGTAAAATGTAAACCTTTTGAAGATGTGTATGAAAAACAACACCGAATTCTCTTTCTATAGAAAATGAACGTAATAAAATAATTTAGTGAATTGTGAAACTATCGTATAATGTATAATCATTGGGACAATTCTAATAACTCATTTTTGAATTTTGCTTTCTTTCAGGATTTGGATGCCTCGTTATCCTATCGGGCGTGCCAGTATACTTTTTGTGTATAGCCTGGAAAAATAAACCACATTGTGTAAACGTCGCCATCGGTATATTGACAATTCTCAATTTGAGACTAAATAATATTGACTTGAAACTTTTATAAATGTTAAATGTTTTTGTTGTAAATATCTATGTGAATTGTGAACTGCTTTGGTTGTTATTTGTACAAATGATGTACTGTAAATTATTTCAACTTTTTATAATATGTATTCTACAAGGTTGCTTTCTATTTTTACGGTATCCTTAGATTACGTATAAATCTTGCTACAAATTGTCTGCACACTAAATATTTGATGTATTTGCTTCTCTTTAATTTATGCAATAGTACGTTCTTCTATTAATAACGTTTTACATAATAACATGTAGTTTTAAGGAGTTGGAGTTGGATTTGGGTTTTCTATATTTCCATGATTTTCAGTTTATTTTTTGCAACGGAGTTTTATAAATTTAACCGAAGTACTTAAATCTTATTCCGCTTTCATTATGTAAATGGCATGAAAATAGGAAGCTTATCATAGATCTGAAAACTGGTGTGCGATACTTTTGATATTTCGCCAGTAATTTTCCGCTTCTAATTCATCTTTATTCTTCTTCATGTAGTACCTATATAGTGAAGTAAGGACCTTATGTTCGGAACGGGAAAAGATGAAAGAGGTTTCGACAAATAATGTTGATGAAGAGGTCTAACGTCAGATATCAATGAAGATGCTTCCGAGTGGAGTGTTTGTTCATTGCATGCCGATCAAACTTCCAGAACTACAGTCAACAGTAGTTTATCTTTTGCCCATAAGTCATAAAATAATGACAGCTTAATTGATCTGAGGTTTTCAACTTACGACCTACAGCTTGCATGTACATTGTACATATGTATATGCAAATATAATTTCTAAATAGTGTATGCTGTATGCATTGCATTGTGTACGTTTTAAGTTTGAATGAAAATTGATATTTCATACAAAACAGAGTTTTGGGCAGAAAAGGAAGAAAGTAAAGAAAGGGGTTGTCTGTCATGTGGTGATAATGTACAATGAATGGATGAATGAACATGTAGTGTTGATATTTTTATGCTGATTGTTCTTTTTATTAGTTAGTGAACAAATGATGATGTTTGTGTTATGTGTAAATTGTAAATGCACGTGCACAAAATATAATTTAAGATATAAACTTCTTTGAATCTTCTCTCCTTTTCTTCTTCTGACGAGATAAAGTCTGATTTTATTTGATTTATCAACAGATTTTGTGGCATGTACTTTGAACTTTGAAACATGAAATACCTTTTCATTTTTTTTCTTTTGTCGGTAATTTAACGAACGTAAATAGCATGTTTGATCATAATATAAAAAGAGTTTGAATAGTTATAGTCGTGGACATTATCGGTTATTATAATTTATGACTACTCGTTTGAATGAATGGGATCTCAATTCTTAGTTTTCTGTACTTTGTACTGTCCATTTTCTGCATGGCTATTTTCTACTTCCAGAACTATAGTATCTTTCAAAGAGTGATAGATTTATTACAAATGATCAAAATGTGACCCCTGAAATCAGAATCTGAATTTTACAGATTGTATATAAATTTTGTATACGTCAAGTAAATTTTGTGTTTTGCAATGATTGATTTCAATGTTTTCTTTGAAACTGCATAATAACTGTATGTTGTGTATTGTGTATTATGTGTGCATGTAAAGATTGTATGACGAAGACTTGTCAAAAAATACTGATTGTCGTTGGACCCAGCATGAAACAAGGACATCGTCAAATACCATCAGAAAAACTGGAAACTCCACAACAAATTCTATTACAAGAACTTAGACAGGTTCAGCAGCACAGGAGGAATAACTCTCCTGGAATATCAAATGACTCCAACAGCCCTCTGGAGTCTCCAGAAGAAACCGACGACTGGCTTAGACGTCCACATTCTATCCAAGTACTCGCCAAGAGTCTCTTGACACCTTTGAATTTATTTCCAACTTGTATTAAACATTATGCTTTTTATGCCTGTCGTGATTCTGATGTTTTGTACTAACTGAAAACTGTATGATGTATGATTGATGACTATACTGTGTATGTTGTATGTTTTATGAAATTGTATAAATGTTGATATTGTTGTTGTGTGTATGATGTATGAATGCTTTTATGAATAATGTATATTCTATTTCAGAGGAGAGCTATCTTAACAATAAGAAATGCCAGAGATTCGTTGGGAAGCAGGCTTGGATTTGGATTAAATACAGTTGGTCATTATAGAAGACATAGTTATGCTGGAAAAGATTCACCACCGTTGTGTCCTTAAAATTTCTCAATTTAGTTTGACTGATGCTACATTTGCTACTAATAATTGTTCCTGCACTTTTTACTTGTAAATAGTAAATAACACAACCCATAACCGTAATTTGAATAGCATAGTATGTATTTACACCATGCCTGCTTTTATATGTAATTAAAGACAAATGCTTAGTTTTAACAAAATAGCTACGATTTTTAAACTTTGCAAAAAGTTTTTAATGTCTAGTGCTTTTGTAATGTGCCAGTGTATTGGTCAAATTATGAATTCAGATGATGATGTTTTTTCTTCTGTTCTGTACATGAAGCTTGAAAAACATCAAACGTTTTTAGTTGTCCGTTTAATTTTTTTGACAAAAGGATCAAAAGGATACAAAAGGAGCAAAGTTGGAGCTGTGTGTTTATTATTATTTATTCATTTATTTTTCAGATGGTGTCACTACCGTGTTGCAAAAAGTTTTAATAGTAATGCGGCCGTCTTAAATAAAAGGTGCTCAATATGTGCTTCGATTTTTTCAGTTTATTTATCATTTATCATCCACCATTTAAACACTACCAATTTCTGTATGATTAAGTCTGCTAATATTTACTAAGTACCTATATATTTTACAATGTGTGTATACTGTATATATACAATGTTCAGTTATTATCCAAAATTGCATTACATGTGCTCAAAATTTACAAGCCGAAAGCCAAAGTATATTATTGTATTCCAAAAAATAATATTATTTCCAAGCTCCGCTGTCATTATAAGTTATAAGTGTCAATTATTTATTGTAAGTCGATGTGCTGACTATTTTCATTTGCAAAAAAGCACACCAAAATTTTATTTCAAATTGGCATTACTTTTATTATGTTTTATAATACATTTAGCAACATCGGCTGAGTTCTATAAGTTTGAATGAGCTGTGAGCAACATATGCTAAAACTTTCATTTTTCAGTCAGTGTTTTATTTCGCTAAATTCTACAAGACGAACCAAAAACTCAAAGATGTAAAAATAATCAATGTTAAAAAGTTCCATCACACACAGTCCTCATTAATATCATGAATCACAAATCACAAATATGCTAAAAATTGTTGTATTACATAATTAACTTTTACGATAATCAATAATCAAAATACTCAGTAGTGACTTCAAAAATGATAAGCTTAATGAAAACATTTTTTCCATTATTTTCAGACGCCGTAACCAAAGTTATGCAAGAAATACTGATAGTTGTGCCACCGGAGAGACCTGTGAAAGTTTGAATTACTAGAAAAACTGAAAAGTGTGTGTATAAAACATATAGTGCATTCATGTGATGAAATGTGAATACAATGAAGTCTTCAGTACTGTGTATAATACCAAGTACAATAATATATAATTATATTATTATTACTTCTACGATGACTATTATACAGCTTTAAAACAAGAAAATCGTGTTATTCTCTTCGTTCTTCCGTTCCGGTTTCATCTATAAACTATAATAATATTATTACTTGTACATAATTACATAATAGATTTTTTAGCCAGAATGAAAAAAAAAACGAAAAGGAAATGTTTTAGTGTTCTATAATGTATGTATACTAGTTTTTTGTGATTCGAGGTTTGTATAGTTACTGAAAACTCACAAAACCTCGTATCAAAATTGTTCTAGTTTAATATGTTTGTTTTGTTGTTTTTTAATACATGTGTTATATTATTGTTATTATTTAAAGTTTTGTTCAGCATTTAAAAATTTTTAAATTCGGGAGAAAGGTTCAATAACATTACAAAACATCATACTTTATAGTCTTTTTAATTGTTTTTGTTAGAATTCTTTTATTTTATTAATTTCTACATAGGCAAGACTATTCTTTTACTGTTTTAGTGCTCAAATAAGGATTTTTACTCATTTAAAATCATTTGTAGACACATTTTTAAAGGTTCAATTGTTAAAATTTATATAAAGTGGTTATTATAGAAGTTAGAAGTTAGAACAAATGAGAGGTGAGAGAATTATTCATAATCCAAGCAAACGTCTAATGATAATATTTACTAATAATTAGTCTTAGCTTTTTCAAAACAAAAGTACTTCGTACATACTTTGCTTAAATACGTTTAAATACATTTAATTAGTGATAAGTGATAAGTAAAAACACATAATCTATCACAATATTATAATTTAAAATATTATTGTAAAACTTTCAAGAAATCCAGTGTGTGCTTGTTCATGATAAAAATATATACAATATTATACAAACGTAAAATTTGAACAAAGAACATAAAATGATATGGGCCTCTTCCTCTCTATCATCTATCATAACAATACAATACAATTTTTGCAATGATAATTTGCAAAAAAAAGACAAGAGCTGTAGCGACATTTTAAAAACTTGTATTCTCATCGTCAGACAATAATTAAAAAACAGTCCGTATTTAGAAAAAGAGCTGGAAAAGCAGAAACATAGAAGATAAAAAAAAGGGAGAAAAAGGGATGATTTATACTGAAAAAGGAATTTTGGACTGTGTGTACTGATTTTTCTCACAGACGCTGTAGTATATTAGTGCATATATGTATAATTATTTACAAAATCTGAACAGTTAAGGCCTGCTGCTAAGTATATGTACATAATGATAATAATATGATTGTAATTGCACATTGCACATTCCATACGCTAGATTTCTTGAATCATTTTATATTACCAAATATAAAAGAGACCATAGTTAAATAGTAGAAAAATAATACAAGTTTTTGTTTGGCTTTCCCTGTGTAGTGAAAAGAAAAGTGTATTTACAATTTACAAAAGGTAGCTTTAAGCTTTAAATCGTTTTAAAATATCCAAATGTTGGATTGCATTTCTCTTGTTTCTTCTTACTTAACCAGTTAACCAGTGTACGACTCTTTTGTCCTATCTTGTTAGTTGTTATGATATGATCTGTCATCTGTGTTGTTATTTAATGGTAAAAAAGTAAATTTTTAGTTTAGTCTTTGGTTTGTAGAATTTTATTCATAATTAAATATAGTGGTTATTATTATATCTTATACATTATACAGTAGGATAAGAATTAATCAATATTGTTCCTTGTGCATGAAAGGTTGTATATTTTTTGAGGTATGTGCAGTTAACGATCGTAAATTATTACGTTGAATGATTGTTATGTAGAATGTAGAATATATACCTAGCCATAAAATAAATGCACATTGCACATACATAAATATTATTATGTACACGTGCATAAGACATATACATGTATGTATTATGTATTATACATATAGTCTATATATTATAGTAATTTAATCTTACGAGTAATCTTTGTATTGTGTGTAATATTATTTTAAGAAGAATGAGAATGAATGCTTTGTATGGAAAAAATGCAAGAGTGCAGTTGTATAGCTATTTGTAAGATGGTGTGATTTCTGAAAACGTTATACATATAATTATTATGAATCATCTGTTGTTTTTATTTAAATACTGCCGTTAGTGTTAAACTATATTATTATTATGTTTCTTTCTTTTCCTAAGAGTTGTACGAAGTAAAAGTACAAGTTGCAAAAGCCTTGGTTATTTTAAGTTTTAAGAGTTGTGAATCCTATATACATTATCTACAAGTCGAGGGTTATCTTTTTTCAAAAGCAAAATATCCCATGTAAAATGTACAGGACATTTTGCTTTTGAAAGGATAACCCTCGAAGTGTAACAACTTGATTTCTTCTGAGTATCTCTGTAGTCTGTAGTGTATGAAACGTTTTTATCATCACTGATGATTGACCATGTTGTGATTGTTCTAAATTTCAAGTGTTCAAGAATTTTTCGTGAAACACTCTACTACAGACGACAATATGAAATGCAAGAAAACATGCCCTTACTGTTATTTGCAGTTTTAAAGCATATACATATAGGACATAAATACAAATAGCAGCTAAAAACTATATGAAATATGAAATATATATATAATGTAACAATCTCTTTTATAATAATTAATAATACAAAAAAAAACAGAATATATTATACATGATTCATAAATATGTCAAAAGTTTGTATAAGGATAAAAATCAAAATCATTAAAGATTTTATTCTGTACTATTTTCACTTCTTTTGTTTTATTTCTTACTTTTTTTTAGTAGTATCAAGTTGTACATTTATTTTGTTACTTAATCGGTGTTGCATGCGTTTTCATTTGGATGAGTTTTTACCAAATTTTTACTAGTTTGATACAATTTATCCGGACTTTTATGTTCGTTGTATAGTTTTCAGTACTTTCAACTTTATAATTGGTAGTTTAACCTTTCATCATTCTTGTGAACTCTGTGTGTCTGCATTTAAATAATGACTGAGTGACATTTTGTTATCGTTGTGCTTATCATTAGTCACTGAAACACTGTGGATAATATTTTATTCCTATTACAAGTTACAGAAAGCCGAAAAATCAAAAGCAGGAAATTGTAGGAAAATTCGTGTGAATTATTGGATTCACATAAAGTAACTTAGAAAATTGGATCTAAAATAGGAAACAAAAGGCGAAAAACCACAAACCTCATTATGAAATACTCGCACTTTTATACATAGGTTTAATAAATAAAAGGCTCACAAAATGAAAAAAGAGGTTTGAATTATCTTACACCCCTTCCAATGTTCTAATATACAAAGAATATGAGTATGATATTCAACACATTCAATACTTCATAATATACTTTGAATGTTAGCCTGCATAAGGTTTCCCTATAATTTTCACTTCATGTTGATCCTATTGCCATTTCTCATTCGGCGTAATCCTCTACATATTATAAGATACAAGATACATATGTGAAGTGTATTTTACATTATACACATATGTGTAAAATTGACATGTCTTTTTATGACCGTTTATTCTGGACGTGTTTCGTTTTGTTCATTTCAAATAGCAAATAGTAAAAGCATGTATACGTTTTAATTTTCCATGTCATATTGATGATGGACATTATTATTATGATACCTGGACAATATGTTGTGTGTGTTGTCACATTTTACATTGAATTATAAGTAGTTGATTAGTATTTTTCGATTGGATTGTGAGTTCCATTAGCATGTAGCCTTTACAGTTGTACATTGAATGCATTGTGCATCCAATAATATTCTATCTCTTGCACAAAGCACAAAGCAGAACATACTCGATACTCGTATATGAGCAGTTGTTAAATGTCGAGATGGTGTCATATATTATTCTTTATTAAATAGGTGGGCCACTCCTGCTTATACTTTTATGACATGATTGAAAAAAAATGTGTTGAACAAAAGACATAAAACATGCAATATAATGTAAACTGTAATACATACATACATATACAGTCGTCTCAAGACCATGTGTTAAACTCTAATTAATTACGTGAGTCACAGTTTAAAGCTGACTCTCATTCTCTTTCTTCTTTCTCTATTACTCACTAAATCCTTTTATAAAACTTTCTCCATTTTCTTTCACAAAACACAAGAGGTAGACAGTGGATAGCGTATAATGTATATCGTATAGTATAATATAGACAACTACACCAGTTTGGCTTGAAACACCCAAGCAATTTTCAATTTATATGTATTTATACACTTTAATCCTTTCGTTCAATATCTCGGTTCTCGATTCTCGTTTCTTTTTAGGCTTCAGATTTAATCCATTTTGAACATCACAGCAAAGGCTCATGAATGAAATATACAATATAATATTACCTTTTAAAAATCCAGTCAGTTTTTAATTACTGTAACACAGATTTACTAGCATTTCATACTCTTTTTTTAGGCATTCTGAAAACTTATTAGTTCCAAGTTCCCAGTTCCAAAAGAAACGTCGAATGTGTGGAGAAACATGTATAAAATTTTGCTAAAATGGCCAAGTTTATAAAGGCGCAAGTTGCATTGCGTCAATGCCACTAAATGCTAAATAAAAATAAAGGGCGTATGTTATAAGTTATATAAGATAAAAGTTATGAAAATGTAAAAAGAATAAAATAATTATTTGTACGATGTACGATATCTTTATGTACGTGTACCGCATGTATATATTATGTATAATGTATATATATGTACTTCCTTCATTGATGCATGCTGTACACAAATTTTTGGAGCAGGAAATTTTGGGGGTGGGGCAACGTTTTCCGTCGCTTTGAATCAATGGTCGTGACAATAATTAAACCGAATATTGGCCTTGTTTTCTGCTTCCCCGTTTCTCTCTAACTTATATAATTATAAATTATAACTGTGTATACATTAAGAAGAGACTGTCTTTGCACAAACCGTAAAAAGCAGTTGACAGTGAATGTATATTATACGCATAAAAACTTAACAATTTATAAATGTAAAAATAGTTGAGTTCTTGCAAGTGTGTGTAGTGTGTATGTTATAATACTGTATGTAACGGGGTATCAAAAAGTTATGAGAATTTTTAGTTTACAATTAAGACTTAATTGTATCCTATACTAATAACGAACAATTGTTTCATCCCTTCTTTGTAATGATTCTTCGCACCAAGTTTGCATAACTTTTTGATAAGTCCTCACAGTTTTAAAAACTAATGATTGCTGACAAAATACAATCAGCAAATCTTAAAATAAGGTGTCTTTTCTTTATCATGTTTTGTATGGATAAAAGAGCAACGTAAAACGTATGCAATGGCATTATCATTGCAATTTGTTGCATTGTAAGTTGTAAGTTGTAGCGTAATATTATGTCGGATCGTAATTAAGTTTAATTACTGTAATCAAACAATACAATTATACAAGTAGATTATATGTATTATTGTAAAATTATACATACTTAGTATAATTATGAAAAATCTTATCATGTAGAAAATGTAAGAAGAAATTATTTTTATATCGCCGTGTATCAAGTATACAAATGATAAACTAGAGTGTGTAGCGTAGACAGTATTGTAGAATGTACTGTAGACTGTAGATTGTAGATCATTATAAGAGGTTAATTAAAAGTCAAAAGTTGCATAAAGGATAAAACATAAATTGATGTAAACTTTTGTGCTGAAAAAGGTTTCTTTTTTGTATTAGTGTGGATAAATGAAAGCACGTAGTTGAGAAATGGGAGAAAATAAAGGCCAATAGGTGTGTACAGACGTATTTATGAAGTATTGTGAATTGTGACACGAAAAAAATGCACTATAATTAAAAAACTTTTCTACTGTATCATGTACTGTGTACATTAATAGAAACCCAAACCAAAATTACCAAAAGCGTCGACCCAAGAAAATAAACGCATACCTCAAGAAAAAAAAAATATACTGAATATTGAATGACGAATGACAAAAGTAGTTGAAACTTGAAAGTAGTCATATATTAGAAGTACATTGTATGTCTTCGGTGTTATTCAATAAAATAAAATATGTAAAAAAAAAAATTAAACTAAAAAATCAAGAATACTACATGTGATGATATTATGTTATAATTTACTTTGACCATTCACTGTTGACAGCGTGGAAGATATAAAAATAAAGCGATAAGCGATTCGAAATTCATAGATGATAAAAACCTGTGTAATACAATCAAATTCAGTTCCGAAACTTATATAATAAATAATACATAAAAATTAACATACTGAAAGAACGTAATAACGTATTAGCTGTTAACTGTTTTGCTATACATTATCAATTATAATACATACAAGGATTAAAATTTCCCTGTATAACAGTGAAAATAATCAATGATATTGCACATTGCACTCTTAGAATCACCAGAATCACAAGAAGACCAAACAACGTCACGTAGTGAAGTACAGAGAGTAAATGATGATATTCTAGATTCTAGATTAAAATGTTGAGTCAAAAAGCAAAATTACATGTTACATGTTTCATGTTTCTACAAAAAAATTTGAACATGTTGTGTATGTGATGGAATATGAAGTGTGTTAACGATATAAGAAAATAAATGGCATTCTTATTATGCCGAAGCCTGATATGTGAAGATTTTGTAAAGCTACAGTTATTTTTATTAGACTCAAGTTTTAAGTCATAATAATTAATGCAAATTCGGCAATTGCATGCAATCATACTTATTTGCATCGATCAGTCATAGAATCAGTTTATACCTTTGTGTATTGTGTGCATTTAGTAGTACTTTCCTACATACTTTGGACTTTGTACTTCCTTTTTTGACCAATGTGACGAAAATGTAAATCAAAATCTATCGCTTTCTCTGCATCCACTGCAAATCTGGTGAAAAGAGGAAAATGCTTAGTTTGAAATTCGACTGTCTGTCTATATACTTTCTCTAGCTCCTTTGCAATGAAAATATACAAAAGTTAAGCTGCCAAGTATCTACCTAGTCATACTACACTCTACAATGCAATGTAAGTTTAAGATAAAAGGTGAAAGGTGCATGTCTACAAAAGGTGTGTATGTACAATGTACAATGTACACTAGAGATCCTCAAAAAAACATGTTTTGAGAAAATTTAAGCCAGGACCCCGTCATATTGTTCCTTTTTATG
>JAQGBH010003492.1:0-19698 GCA_034698265.1 Sminthurinus aureus
TTTTTTACATAAAAAGGAACAATATGACGGGGTCCTGGCTTAAATTTTCTCAAAACATGTTTTTTTGAGGATCTCTATTGTACACTGTACAGGGAACAGGGAAGAGTGTAGTACAGCCTATAGTGCTGTACTTTCTCCATCATTCTCCTGGTTTCTTTCTATTTTCTCTCCAGTTTGAGTTTCCTCATGCTCATGCATATTAAATGAGTTTACTTTAACTTGAGTATGTCTATGCATAGTTATTACTACTACTTATTATCTTATTAGAGAGTGAAGTCACACGCCTCCTTCTCTCTCTCTCTCTCTTTCTTTCTCCAGCTACCTTTTTCCTTGGGCAAGTAAAAGTTTGTATATATTATCTGGCCCTAAGTCGTAGTCGTAAACACACCCATGCCCATAATACCAACAACCAACACTAATGGAAATAAGGAGCTATCTCATCTTGTGCAGATTTTCTAAAATAGCATGTACTTTTTTGAAGCGTTGAGAATGGAGAATGGAGAATTGACAAGCTATTCCTTTAATAGGAATTTATCCATTATGCATTATGTATTATGTATTATGTGGGATGTGAGGCGAGAAGAAGAAGGGAGAAGATGGAGAATAGGTAAAAAACTTATTTACGACTCGCCTTCCATTACGAGACGCCGCTATAAATATATAAATACATTAGTGCATTAGATAGTTAGATGGATAGGACCATACAAGTTCTAAATCATTACTTTCACTCATAGAGTGTTCATAAACAGACGTAGATTGTAGATTGTGGATCCAATTCCAAATTCCAAAGTGTATTCCATACTCAATACTCAATACTGACTGAGCCAGCTGACGCTGACGACTGACGATACTCACTCACTTGTCAGTTAAAAATTTAGCTGGTAAAACCAGAGTTTAGAACGTAAATAGAATAGAATCGGGGGGAATTGAGCAACTTTAGTCATTTTTACCTTATTTGCTTCACATGAAACATAAAACTCGCTCTTGTAGATTTTGGACAGATGTAAAAAATGAATCTTAGAAATAGGTGTATTTTTTAGTTGGGTCATAAAACGGGTATTTCATTTACTCCAACTTTGATTAGTTTATCTATTGATCAGTGTGTTTGTGTGGAGGGTAAAGCGTAGAAAAAGCGCTCAGGTAGTCAGTAGTTAGAATTGCAGACCCGGAACACGGAAAACCCGCAACCGCCAACTTGTGGAAATTTGTATTTGGCTGAGTAAAAGCAGATGGCAGATGGAAGATGGAATTTTCATAAACTTGAAGTTTGATATTTGATATGCATGTGTATATTGTATAGTTTATAAAAGGTGGACGGTATAGAAAGTGGTAGAGTATTTACTAAGGAAGAGGAAACAAATTGAGTGGATAATGCATAACAATAAAAAGTTGATATAAAATGTACATATAGAGAATGGAGAATGCGGAGGTAATGATCAATGGTTTGGGATATGGTGAAGTGAGATGAGCTAGAGAAGGAGATGATACTTGTGTCTTGTGTAACATATGGAGAATCCATTCCATTTCATCATGTGCCATCATCTATGATATTGATACACTCCGAGTCTGTAGGCTGTAACATGTATTATTTTATACACGTGATTCAGTATAGACTATTTTGAATCAAGTTTGTTGTTGCTGTAGTTTATGTAGTGTGTATTTTATAATGTACATGTAATGCAGTGTAATGTTGGTGGAAGATTTGAGTGAAGGGTAGAAAGTAGAAAGTGGGAAGAGGAAAGATGGAGGGAAAAGTAGAGGATGGAGAGAGTTTTTGATGAGAAAGGAGGATGGAGGATGGAGGTTGGTGAACATAATATACACAGTCAGTAGACAGTAGACAGTACAAACTACACATTGTAGAACGTACAGCCCACAGTTTTCACTTTCACTCTTTCAGCCTCTATATTATGAGAGAAAGATTGGTTGATTTTCACAGCGCATTTTCCACTTTGACCGTCGATCTATCCATCTGTCTTTACTTTCTCTCTTCTTTCTCTCTCGTTACATTGTGTTGCATGATGATCGATATTTTTCTCATTGAATCTCCTGACAGGCTTTACTTTTCCCTCTCTCTCTCTCTATTACATATTACGCTTCCACACACTACTGTAGGTTATGTTATCTGTGGACGGTAGACTGTAGATTGTGGAACGCCAGACAATGTTCTATGTCTACAATCCTCAAGTCCTCAATACTCAATACAGTATATTTACTTTGCCCTCCGACGAGCAGTAAAATCCATGGGATGGTGGATAGTTTTTTATTATACATTTTATATTATTATATATTGTAGTATACAGCCTGTGCACTGTGCATTCATCATTGATCTCCTGGATCTGGAATTTGGAATCTTGATCTATACAATAAAAATCAAGTATCGTCTATCTAGTATCTAGTGTGCTATCAATATTATCAATATGCAACATTCTTCTCCCCACACAAAAATTCCTACTTACTAAATCCCCTTTTATAATCAACGTAGAAGGCAGGACATGTGTGATTTGTGACTTTTCTGCTTTGTTTTTACTCAATACTCAATATCATGCTCTTGATCCTTGATCTGACTACGCTTGTAAAATCTTTATCCAATATCCGATCCAACATTTCAAGATTTTTCATCAAGGAATCATCGATTATTATTTATTAGAATATTTTGACGTCCATTCTATATTTACTATTTATTATATTTTACTATGTACTATGATGTATTTCACCACATCTGTGAACCCAAAATATTAGAATGAAAATGTCAAATGTAGCATATTGTGTACGGTGTAGGGGTTGGTTAAAATAAATGTTTTTCATCCTACCTACTTCTTTACAAGATACAAAATACAAGGTACAAGCCCATTCGTCTTTTCATTTTCTTTTTGGTTGGCTGGAAGAGGAAGAGAGTGAGAGATTCAGGGGTTTCAAAAATGTTGGGATGATGTGAAAATTCAGGGGAGAAAGTGGGATAATTTTTTTCTTTTCCTCATCACCATTTAATGCCATACTCTGTATCTAGCAGGATTGGTAGAGCGAAGATGGTGGAAGGTGTAGGAAGAAGAGGATCCTTGGGGAGTTGTAGTCTTTCAATGAGAAAATAGAACAAAAGTCATCTGTCATGTTTCTCTTGTTGGTTCGTTGGTTCTTGTTTCCTTTCCCTTTTTCCACCAAGATGATTCTCCATTCTCCATTCTCTATATTATATATTAGTTTCAACTTTTCCTAAAGAGCCCCAGCAGGTGGAGGATTTCATGTAATGAATTTGTACGTCTCCAGCCTCAAGTCTAGAATCTAGAGTCTCTAGTCTCCAGTCCCAAAAATAATAAACACTCGACAAAGGATTTAATGTGTAGAGAATATGATATAATATAAAATATATAGCATAGAATAATACTCTATAAAATACGCTTTTAATTAATCCTGACTATATGTATGGTTTTTTCATTTGTATAATTTCCAGAACCCTCGTCCTTATACGATAATAATCACTACCACGAAGAATGTTCGCGGTGCAACTCGTGTGGGATAAATCTTTCGGGAAACTTTCAGGTATGAAAAAAGGACTTCATTTATAAATCTTAACCGTGCAATTTGTTATTAAATAATAAAAATTATTAAAAAAATTAAAATACCTTGAAATTTTCATTATTGATTAATGATTAATGATTATGAAAAGATCTTCAAGGTCAAGTTTATTGTGTGAATAATAATAATAATAATCATAATGATACAATGTATTGATTTTTTTTAAAATAATTATTGAGCAGAAGCGAGCCAGACGCTTCAAGAATCAGATATTGTGTGATCTTCATTTTGCTGACGTAGCTCTCATGGAGTGTTCTGATTTCATGAATCAGGTATGACGATTGACTATTGACTATGAATTTCGTTGAACTGGGAGTTGTGAATCTACAAGTTTACTCATTTGAATCCTGAATCATGGGTGAACTCACGTGTAATCTTGAATCTGTTTTATTCCTCTTATTAATTTATATTATTATATTAGCTACGCTCCTTCAAACCACAGAGCTTAGGCTGTGCCGTTGCTCGGAGGAAGAGCTCAACCACCTTAATTTTCCCCTTACCACCACAAGCTTGCTCAGGTGAGAATTTTAGAAAATTCATGTTTAATCAAAGTTTTGTATTTTGTATGTCCGTCCAGTTTCAATTGTTCCTCCGTCTTCCGTTATTCCTGCTCAATTTCTATTAAGATGAAAGTATCTAAAGCATACATTTCGTTTCCAGTCGTCTGTACAATGTGCAATGTACACATTATATAAAAAATATCAAATCCATCCAGAAAGATAAATATCAAATATTTAGTGTGCAAAGCAACAATCAACATGAATATTAGAATATTAACAAGTTGCAAGTTGTTCAATTTCCTATTGATTTAAAATTTAGAAATCGTTATGTTTGTGCACTACAGTTTACATTCTACATTCTACAGCCTCAGGGATTTTCTTCCATTTCCTCCAAGTCCGGAAGGTTCTCTGATTGAAATCCCATTTCTTCCTTCTTTTTTTCCTTACTCTACAAATCAGACTCCAGACGCACAATCACAGTCAGAGGTTTTAAAATAATAAAAGTCTCGTCTATTAATACTTATATTTATATCAAGGAGGAATTTCCAGATTCTAGATTCTAGATAAATCATGAATCATAGTAAAAAATGAGTGAAGGTATCCCGAAGCATTTTGAAACAGGTTCTGAGGTCTAACGACTGTCACCAAATTATATATGTCTGTACTTTGAATTTATCTACGGGCAACATGCATACTGGATACATATTGGATAGCCATCCTTTTTTTGCAATCAATCTGCGTCTTCCTTGAGTCCCTCCAAACTCAAACTCTACACTCAACACTCTGCACTTAACATCTACGATGCACACTGTAAACTAACAAGTAAGGATATAACTGCAAAAAATAAAAGGTATTAAAGTGACAGACAGAGAGCCGAACAAGCTGATTGCTACTGCAGACTACTGCAGAAAGTAGACAGGGTACGAACGGACCAAGACGAAAGGAAGCAAAAGGAAAGAGGTGGACGGGAACGGGGAGGAGGAGAAGAATAAGAGGAAGAAAAGGTGAAAAAGATTTGACGGAGAAGAATCACAGTTATTTGAAAATGTTGGATACGTCCACAAAGGATGTGTATTTGTGTAGTGTGCAGTGTGCAGGACATCCTACCTAGAATATAGAATATAGCATGTAGAATCAAGTAGAGTGTTGAGTGCTGAATGTTGAGGGAAGGGTAAAAAGATAGAAATGTCATTGACATATGTTCCTACGGCTCTAGATTCTAGATTCTAGATAGTTTTATGGATTAGTATGGAGTATGGAGGAATAAAATTGAGCCACATTTTCAAACATATGTAATATATAGACAGTAGATAGGTACACACTATACACTGCAGACACGTCGTATATCATGCATTCAGATAGATGTGGATGCATATTATATTATATTTTATATACTAGCGCAAGTCCTCTGTCCTCTGTCCAAGCTGTAGACGTAGAATGTAGAATGTGCAGAGTGCAGATGCATCAGGATATGATATGATATAATTCATTCTATAGCTTACTTGTTACAACTTGGAAGGGAAAAGTACATATACATGTAAAAATGACGGAAGACGGAAGAGGAAAAACGAGAAAATCAGAGGAATTGAATTGAACCGAATGGAATGGATGGAATGAAATGGAATGGTGTACTTAGATACTGTATGTTCTATGTGGTATGTACGGTGTACAGTGTGTGTGTGTGTGCAGTGTGCAGTGTAGAGAAATCGCCTGGGGTGCCCAGAGGAAATGGGAGTTACATCATTTGAGTGTTTGAGTTTGAACATTGAACTAGCAACTAAAGTAAAATGCTTTCCCTTTCTTTATGTCCCCGGCCCTTCCATCACATCAATGTTCCATGTTCCATGTATTTTCTCTCCCCTCTAGACTCTCCACTGTTATCTGTAGTATGTAGTATGTAGTACAAGAAATACGAATACGACTTTTCCTTCCGCTTTCAAATCTTTTTTATTTTATTTTCCTAACGTTTTTCTCCTTCCTTTCTTTCTTTTTTTCTTGCAGAGGACGTCTGTGAAGAATATCCACACAATTTGATTCCAACACCGGGATACTGGATTGAGTGCTCACGTCAAAAAATCTCTTCCAATCATCCTAATAGCATCTGGGACGAACAGTCCGAATCAGGTAAAGGACAAATTCTAAATTCTAAATTCTGAATTCAATACCATGCATCATCATCATCGTGTGGCTTGTGTCTTGTGGCATGTACTACACTCTAAACTCTAAACTAGTCAGTTATCAATATCATGAATCAGGATTTTTTATTTACATCAACATTACTTGTACATTTTAAGAGGAAAATATAAAATATCCATAGTTTTACTCAACCTTGTTATGCATTTGTTCTTGTTTACTATGGATCCTTGATTTTTTAATTTTGATTAGCATAAATCTTGATTCTTGATTAAAGCAAAATTTAATATGAAAAATGATGGGATACAAGAGAAAAATGATGGGATGCTGAATTATCAATTGTCCATTGTGGATTTTGGATTGTGGAAGATGATAGAAATAGAAAATAACTTGTTTTTGTTTTTGTTCCTGGTTTGCTGGAACAGATTTTCAAGAGGAGAAAGAAGACTCAAAGGAAGAAGATGAAGAGTTGGATGAAGACAATGAAAATGGAGATGGTGGAGATGAATCAGAGGACGGGAAAGATCGGAAAAGGAGAAATCATCAAAATATTCAGGTCAGTAATCACTTTCTCTCTTCCCTTTGATCCACTTTGTGCATATTATATAGTCGACTTCTTTTCCACTGATCACTAACGGAGTGTGCTTGTTTAGAATTTAGAATTTTGATTCCCAGATTTCTTGTCGTTAGAAATTTAGAAATTACAGCGCTGAGATTCTGGCCTCATTGTATTTACTCCTTGAGCGAAAAACAAAAATGATCTCAAATCTCAAGCCTCAACTCTTAATTCAAAAGTATATAATTGTTTATTCAAATTGTACAGTTTCACCAAGTGTACAAAGTCTGATACGTAGCATAAAAGAATATCAAAAGAAATCCGTCATGAATCACCAATCATAATGTGAAATAATATCAATTCAATGGAACAGGAAAAGGATAGAGAAAGAAATGCAAAGTCATTTTGATTTCATTCGTCGTCGTCTCGTCGTTTCGTCGTTGTAGAAGTATCTAGTATCTAGCAGATAGATATTGTTATTACGAATTAGGAATTACGAAAGACGACTGCTGCTTTTTCTATTTCTATTTCTACTTGTAGTTCTCATCCTCATTCCCATTCCCATTCCTTTTCTCATCCTCCTCATCTCAGTCTTATCCTTTCTCACTCTCAGTCCTTGTGTTTTTCTCGAGGGAATTCCGTCCTTTTTTTGTTTTCTCACTGACTTTTGTTCATTTTCCCCAGTCTCCATGGTACAAGTATCTAGTATCACTAGACTCTGGACTCTGAATTCCGAATCTACAGTAGAATCTGGAATCCAGAGTGGAAAAGTGAAGAGAAGCTCCTACAGACAACAGATAGACACAGTGTAATATTATATATTTATATAATACTCTGTTGGTTAATCCTAAGGGGTTGCCCAAACTCCAGTTTCCATCTGTACGGATAAAGAGCAACAAGGTAGGCACTAGGCACTAGGCAGTCATCACATGCATACGCATTACACTTTGAATCCAATCCAATTCTGACTTATATGATGTGCGATGGATGCTGAGACTTGAGAGTTGAGACTTGATTAAATCTGTTGATGTAGAACAGAACACTATGAGCTCTCTCTCGTTCTCTCCCTTTCTCTCTGACGATGAGAAATGACAGGGAGGTCAAATATCTGTAGACTGTAGAGCAAGTGGGAAGAGAAAGAGTCAGCTGTGTATTGTGCATCTAGATTCTACATGCAGAGACGAGAGAGACTCTTCAAGTTTTCAGTCCTCTGCTATTGCTATATGTGGTGCTATTTCTATTTCTAGTTCTTGTTCTAGGTCTAGTGATTCAACAGTAAGAGCGTATTCTTTCTTTCTTTCTTTCTTGCTTTCTTCTAGTGCAGACAGATGAATGTTGATAGTTGATATTCTCATCCTTGGATGAGTTCAAACCTTGAGTCTTGAGTCTGGAGTGAAACCTTGCTGGGCTACCTATACCTATACGTATATAATATATGTAATATATATAGAGATACCTACGTACTCGTTGCTCCCTGCCTTTTCATCCCATCACATCACATCACATCCCGTCCTACGTGGCATCTGTTACGATTTCAACTTGAACTCACTCTATTGTATTCTGTCTGTTCTGTTCTTTTCTGTACTCACCGGGTTTGATATTAAGTATTCGAGTATTTGGTATTTGGTATTGCTTCCCTTCCTGCTCTTCCTCTTCCTGTTTCGTCCAGTCATCCAGTAATACAATACAATATAAGGAAATAATATAATAGCTAATATGTACAATCTACATTCTACATGGTACATAATACATGTGGAATTCCACGAGTCTTCTCATACTCTTTCCCATCAAAAGTCCATTGTTATTCATTGGCTAGGAGGAAAAGAGTGTATTCCTATTTGTGAAAGAGAAGGAGAGAGATGTGTTGTGGATGTGGATGTGTATTACACTTTGAATCTTCTCCGTATTACTTTCTCCATTATTTTATTTACCCTTTTTGTTATTGTTTCTATTTCTATTTCTACTTGTACTCCATACTCCATACTGGATATCTCTTGGAATTTTTCTTCCACTGAATGAATGATCAGATGGAGTTTACTTATCTACTCAATTTATGTTTCTTTATTGTCTATTGTCCATGGTGCATCATGTGTTGTGTATTGTGTGTTGTGTGTACAACAAGGAAGAAAAGATACACAAATGAATAGTCAAGTACAGTTCATGTTGAATGGTGAATGGGGAAAATAAATAGAAATAGAAATGGAAATACATGGACATTTGTTCCTGCTTTCTACACATACGTATTATACAGAAATGGGAGATGAGAGAAAGAGAGCAATCTCAAATCTCAAATGGTTCAATGACTTTGAATGATGCTCACTTCTGCACAAGTAGGAACAAGAAACGGCGCAACAACAACAAGAACAGCAAGAACCTACAACTTATATTATAGCGTACAGTGTGCACTTTGCTTAATTTACTACATCAGTTTGACTTGGCCATTGAAATGGCCATCAGTGAACTTCAACTCAACTCAGCTCACTTTCGCAAGATTGGGAATGAAAAGAGGCGGAGAAATGGGAATGTCGGCTGCCTACAGAACAAAACTTGAATAGAGAAGAACCAGAATGGAGAATGTGGACAAGGCGGTTGGTTCTATTATCATACAATAACATTGACTCGTTAAGTAGCATTGAAAGTTGAAAGAGATAATAATATGGAATGGATAATGTACAATAAGTTTATTATAATAATAGCAGCATAAAACCAAGATTATTCCTGGTTTCCAGATTCCGAATTTCGCATACATTTTAACAATATGTTGTAGTTTGGAGTTTGGAGTAGAAAAGGAGAAAAATTGAGACAGTTGGTTCGATGTTCAACGAGATTTGAGTTTTGTCGTATTGTTATTGCCCCAATGTTATTTTACATTGTGTTATAAATGCAATGGAGAATGGAAATTTTGTGTTTATAGTACTCATTTTGTAGTTTTGTAGTCATTGGATTGGATTTGTTTGTTTGTTGTAAAATTATCAAGTCCTCTTCAAGCTTAGGCTACTCTTCTTCTTCTGATTCATCCTGCTCTTATTCAAAGGCAATAAAAGTGAGGATGCGGGGAATTCCAAAGACGGTTGTTTTGAAATTTGGAACAAGTCCATTCCTAACTCTCCCGTCTAAAGTCTCAAGTCGCAAGATACTCTTGTAATCGTTGTGAAGCCATGTTTGGTGTTTTGTGCTTGGTGTTTATGACATGTCTATAACACTCTTTTTATGTACACGAATGGAGATAAAATATGAAATCACATCATTTTACATTTTGTGCCTTGTATTTTGTATCATCAAGTAGTCAAAGAGATGACTGTATCAAATATCAAGTAAATATAAATACACAAATCTGCATCTTGATGTGATCTTCCGCACCATTTTCCATTTTCCATTTTCCATTTGCTCTATTCTACATTCAACAAGGATGAGGAATCACAGGAACCACAAACTTTTGCCATGTTCATGTTTCGCCCCATTTTATTCCAGGATCTATAGTGGGTATTTCATGTTATGATTCTGGATTGTGGATCCTGGATTTTGTGTACAATAAAAAATATCATCTATAATGAATTTGTGAAACCTCTTCTACTTGTATTTCTTGAACAGAGTAATAAAAAAAGATTATGATTGATGATAAAATCCTATTTGAATCCGAATCCGAATTTTGGATTCACTCGAGGAAAATATAGGTACATTTTGAATTTTGAACATGTTGCTATTATTATTTTACATGCATTGTGCAGTGTACCTTGAACTTTGTACAGTACATGTATTCAGTATTCAGAGGATTTAAAGTCATCCAATTTTGCTCTATTCTTCAAAATAAATCTTTAACGGTTCTCTATGTAGCTGCAAAAATCAGTTTTGTATGGATCTGGAACTGTTTGGCTAGAAACTAGAATATTATACTGTATTTTGTTGTAGTATTTCTTGATGTGTACTGTAAAATGTTGTCAATGGTGGAAAGCTATAGCTCTAAAGTACACAACAAATTGGACGTAAACAACAATTTGATGGTTTTATTTTGAATCCTGCCTCCATTCTACTCACATTCTGCACTCTACATTCAACATTCTACACCAAGGACAGGATTCATGTGTCATGTGAATAAAGATGAATTGCTTTCTAAACTGTGTCGTGTAATGTACACAATGTACAAAATATTGTATTGTGGATTATGGAGAGTCCAGACTACAGAATCCAGACATTTGATGTGTAAGCTGTAAACTGTAGCGGAATAATAAATAATATTGAATAGTAAAAATTGAACACTCATCTTTCAACTTTTTAAAAGATCCGTTCCTTTACTTACGACTCATGTCAACGGTCAATGGTGATGATGATGATGATGATGATGTTAAAGACGAACAGAGTCTTTTTGTTGTTATTCTGGTCATTTAGTTGATCCATTTACACATTCCGCATTTCGCCCAACACCCAAAAAGTTAGCTACTTGTAGATAGCCCAGAAACCAGAAACTTTTGCTTGTGACTTGTGGCAAAGAAATGTGTTTTATTACGTATTTGGTATTTTTATCACGAAAAGGACAAGTTTTTGCTTTGATTTTGCTCCGTCTTTCATAATATCAGGCTTTATTTGTGGTGTATTAGTTGAGTTGAATGTTGTGTTTCTGTTGAATGTTTCTGGTTGTGAGTGTGGAGTGTGAGTGAGAGACAGGAAGAAATGGGTTAGACTTGTTATTGCCGTCCTCATTGTCATCTTCATCTAGAATCTAGAGTCTAGACTTTGAGTTTGGAAAGAGTCAGTAAATGTGGAAGAAAAGTCAATTTCTACTTAAGATTAACACAGTGTGTTTTCAGTGTTGAGTGAAGAGTGTAGAGGGTAGAGCGGGGACAAATAAAGTTGCTACTTCTCCAGTCCAGTCCAGTCAAGTCCTCGACACACAAGTCTGTTCATTGGGTTTTCTTTGTATGTATAATGTATATATTATGTGTGTGGAGTGTGGAGTTTGGTTTGATGTTTGTGATAAGTGTACAATTCCAAGTACGATTTCTTTTCTCTCTTTTTTGACTTTTCCTGGTCAAACGCAGTCAAATCCAGATACACGCACACACAAACATACAAACATACCTCATCCATACATACACAAAACAAAGAGACGACAAACGACAATCGACAATATTGTCAGTTCAAAGACGAAGAAGAAAGAGAGAAGAGAAAGCTTCTTTTACGTGTACTTTCTTTAGTACTTTGTGTTTTCTTTGCTCCTCTCCTTTCTATTTTCCATGTACTTTCTCCTCTGCTCTACACTCTAGACTCTAGACTGTCGATGACGGCACGGGGAACGAGTTGGTGTGAAAATGCTTTTGGAATAAAATCCAAAGCTTCTTTACTCTTCTCATACACTACACTACACTACACTAGACTAGACTCGATGCATACAATAACAGAACATAATTCTCCACTTGTATTTGCAACTCTCTATTTGTAGTACTTTCGCTCTCTCTCTCTTTCTTTTTCCCTCTCTCTATGATTCTCTTGGAATAAACGAGTATTTCTATTTCCACACTTAATTCTTAAATCAATACAATCATGGGGTATTTATGCCGCATTTT
Source organism: Sminthurinus aureus (assembly GCA_034698265.1). Lineage (NCBI taxonomy): Eukaryota > Metazoa > Arthropoda > Collembola > Symphypleona > Katiannidae > Sminthurinus > Sminthurinus aureus. The sequence continues at coordinate 12,327 of JAQGBH010003492.1, forward strand.
CTCTGGGTTCTAAATTGCTATGTACAACGTAGAGCGTACACTGTACACTGTACACTTAGTCATAATCACTCATTCAAACAGTTAGATGGAAAAGGACTTTGGCGTGGGCTTTGGCTTTGATATTTCTCTCTTCTCCTTCTTCAACTACAACTCTAATGAATTTCATTGTGATGCATTGAGAACTGAGAGTCCCACTCTATTTTGTGGGATTTTAGGATATATTTTAGGACTTTTCTACTAAGAGAACCTACCAACTACCAACTAACTAACGAATCAACCAAGCATCACAAGTTTCTTTTACTATGTTCTGGAATCTGGATATTCTCTACTTTTCCAATGAGTCACGAAACTCTAAACTCGAAGCTCTAAACTCTAAACTCTAAACAAAATATCTCCATTATATAATAATATTGTAGAATTATGATGCAAAAGTAAATATCGGAATTCCATGAATAATTTAATCTTCATAAAGTGTCTACTACGTACGTACTGTCTACTGTCTACTTACTACTTGTATCAAGTACGAATTATGAATTATGAGACATAATGAGTCATTCCTATTATCTAATACATGTAATAAATGTAATATTTTATCCATGGATTCCTAGTTAAAAATTTGTATAAACTATTACGATGTACGGCTATTAATTACTCCCCCGAGATTCCACTGCCAGACTTCAGACTGTATCAACAGAAGAATCACCATAAATTTCTGTAGAACGGACAAGAGATTATTCTATAGACTATCGTGATTCGGCAATCAATATTCAGACTCAAATTCAAATTCATGTATTTGGACATTGGACAGTGAACACTGAACACTGCATTGACATTGAGTGTAGTGGAGGGAGCTGCATAAAACGGAAACGGACTGAGAATTAAAACCCCGTTATTGATCCGCCAAAGGAACAAATGAAGGGCTGAATTACATTTTCCAGCAGGTTTTAAAAATTAGGGCATCCTGTTGAGTTGAGTTGAACTGTAAATTGAAATGAATGAACATTGTAGATATGTTCAGTCTCCTGTAAAATGTAAAACCTTGTGGATTTTGGATTCTAAAATTTGACTGAATAATGATGAAAGCATGTTCAATGTTCAAAGGAAAGATTCAGAGTCGGTTTTCTACACTCTTGACGCTGGACTCTGGACTGTACATTTTATAATCTGTAGTTTTTCCTGCGAATGGATTTTGGTCATGGTCAAAATTGACATTAGATAGATAAAATAGAAGATCACAGGAGCAATATATCAAAACGTAGTACGAATTTAAAACAAGTAAAAGGTGGAGCAAAGACAGGAACATTGAGCATTGAGCATGTTTTGAGGGAACCTTTTCACTTTGATAGTTGATGTTTTGTTGAGAATTGAGAAGGCAAGCACAGAGACATTCCTACAAATTGTAAAATAAGTTGCGCGTCTTTATATCTGTTTTAAAACTGCATCATAGTTCAGAAAGATGTACGATGTGTGATCCAGTGTTTTACATCTAGAATCTAGAATCTACATGTTAAAAAGTTTTGCCATATTGTGGATTGTGGATTAAGCTGGCAACATCTTTCCATGTTGTCGAATCCGGTTCAAGAAAGTTTCTGCATTCTTGATGCATGTTTGATATTGGATATTGGATATTCCGTTTTGTCAGTACATTGAAGACTGGCAAATTCCAAATTCCTAATGAATCTCAAATCTCAATTTTCCTTTAAATCGCAATTTAAGGTTTTCTTGTTTCTTGATTTGTAGTTTGTAGTAGTTTCAAATTTCAAAATGCAAAATTATTATCAGGTACATGCATACATTGTGGATTGTAGGAGACAGATGACGAGTGATGAAAGATCTAGAATCTAGATAGTTTGAATGTTGAATGCTGGATGAATGTGGTGGATAAATAGGGATTTTCTATTGCTATTGGGAAAAGGTTCAGCGCTCAGCGTCCTCGATCCTTTGATTTGAAATGAGCATGTTTTTGTGTACTAGTGGAAATTCAAAACATGAGGCAAATTGTTTGCTGTCTGATTAAAAGCAAGGATTGAAAATTGAAAAGGGATATTATCTTTTTTCAATATCTTGGCATCAATTTTCAATTTTCAATTGGGAGATGACATGCCGTGGATATTATGGGCTGTACTAAATTGTATTGTAGAATGTGTCCATTAACAGAAAGTAGAAAGTCTTCCAATTCCCTTCTTCTTATGCAACCGACAATCGACAAAAATTGTATCACATAGGCCATAGATTGTGGAGGTCATATCATGTATCTCGAAACATATACCATAAAAATGAAAGAATGCAATATGTATGTAATAAAATGTTTTGTAGATGTTTGTATTTTATCCAGTCTTCTCTTCTCTCATATTTATTTGCAGGTTTCGGAAGATGAAGATCGTTTACCACGAATCATGGATCCATGTCGGACTACGATTGAAGAGCAATGGGAGAAAAATGGAGGTTTTGAGCTGACGTCAGTAGAGCAAGAAACGTACGAGAAATACTTTTATGGGACAGAACATTGGAATTATTTCACCAATGATGAGGATCTGGGACCTGTCATCCTGTCACTCAAACAAGAGACTCTCAATGGCCGCGACCAGTTTAGGTAATTGCACACACTCTGCACTCTACCTTCTAACCATCTTCCACTCACCATACACCATGAAATAATTCCATCTTATATATTTAATAATAGCACACTTGTTACTTTTTTACAAATCGGTAAATGCTCAGCATTAAATCAATACTAATACGAGTAGGATTTTGAGCGGAATGGACAAACTAAAGATATTTTCTGTAAAATATTTAGTATAAAAAAATACTTGTATGACCTTTCTTTTTGAACTTGATTCCAATTTCAAAACTTGAAAGTCAGAAAGTCAGAATCTATCAAGAAAATGTTACACTGATGACTACTGTCAACTGTGAAGTGTGAATAATGATATTAATATTATACAATGAAATAGAGCTTTTTACTTTTCACTACGAGAAATCCATTTCATGGTGAATTCGTTATGAATAGGAATGTGAAATGTGTAGGCAAGTTTTAATTAAGTGGAGAATATTTTGGTTTTCTATTTGAATGAGCATGCGACAAGCAACAAGCAGGCCTTTTCTTCTTCTCCGTCGTCGTCTTCTTCTTCTTCTAAGAGACGTGATATAATAATAATAATAATAATATTGTTATTATTATTTATTATTCCATGAGACATGTTTTTGTCCTTGTCGTTTTGGTGTGGGGTGTGGATGATAAATGGTGATTGGAAATATTTTTTGTTATCTGGAAGTGAAAGGATGCTTTCTCCATTTCTCTATTGTTTGTTATTCCCTCTGCACCGCAGTCTAGAGTCTAGAGCCTGCCGTCTCAAACCTTCCTCTCTGAAAGTAGAGTGTCTTGAGGTTTGAGGTGAATTATAATAAACAATATTAGAGAGAATGAAATGGGAAATATTTTTTTCGTCTTACTATGTTCCATACTCCATACTTTGTATTCCACACAATGTAGATTGGAGATATCATGATATGTGGAACATAATACACATGTAATATTATATAAAATATATTATATTGTTCTCAACTCCACTTGTTATGCCTGTTTTCTGTTTTCTATCTTGTTGTTAGTTTTGTGTGACAAATTCCAACAAATATCTGTATTCCGTTTCTGTATTTTCCCATCGCAGCAGTTTTTCGAATTTGGAGTTTGGACTGATTTACATTTTACATAGACTTGCACAAATTTTCAAATTTCAAAAGCAGATGTGTATCGCCTACTCAATTCTCAATGCTCAATACTCAATGCTCAATATTCACTACTCCCTACTCCCTACTGACAACGGTCTATCCGTTATCCGTACAGTAGGAATTCTGGAGCAGGGAGCTCTTAAACTTGTGTGCGAGACAAGACAAGGGAAAACAAGACAAGTTAAGGTAAGCGATGGATGTAGGAGGTAGGCTGTAGGCTGTAGGTACACAGATAGGATGTGCATAGGCTTCTAAGCTCTAAGCACATCCACATTGACATATTTCTCCTATACCGTTCCATTGGGTTGGGTTGGGCTGGATGGGGAATTGTGATTCAGAATGACGAAGGATTTGTAGATCGATCAGTTTCTTGTCCTTTCTCTATACAACTCAGCTCAGCTCGTCTTTGAGCTTCCACTTTTTATTCTTCTGCCTCCTTTCTTTCTTTTCTACTCTTGCCAAGTCAATTTCAATTTCTCCAAGTAGAATCTACTCTTGAGTGAATAGTAAATGCATTCTGACAGAGAATATAGCGAGATTGTGCACTATACTAGACAACACAACAGACGTACACAGACATTTGTTTGTGTATTGTGTACACACATAGGAATATTGGAATATAAGAACGCGGACATGTACCTAATCATCTTAATCATCCATTTACTATTTATGTATTATAGTTTACTGAAATTGTCTTGTGGAATATGTACAATGTGGATATGTACAGTGCACAATGTGGATATTTCTTATCTTTTACTACTGTGCAGTGTTCAGTGTTCCAAGAGTTGCATTGGCATTGGCATCCGTTATATTCAGCCATTTGATATGAGATGTATTTATTTATATTTATATTACTACCTACTCAACTACTTTTGTATCGTTTATCGTATTGTATATTTAGTGTACTTTGAGTACAAGGACTGAATCCAGTATGGAATATGGACTGTACCTAAAACCTAAAACACAGTACAATAAAAGTTAGATAAATCTACACAATCAGATTGTTAGAATAGAATAGAATGACCTCCTCCTCTGAATAAAGAATAACATATTTCCAACTTGTGTACTCTCAACTGTGCATTGTGTATTCAGTATTCAGTATTCGGTATTCACGTTTCCTATCCCTGCAACAAGAACAAGTTCAAGTCAGTCCAGTCATCCAGTCAAGTCTCTAGTCTCCAGTGAAGCAGGCAAAGAAACAAACTTGATCCTCCTTTTCTCTCTCTTTCGCTCTCTTCTCCTCCATATTTGAAGAGTCAAGAGGGACAGTATAAATATACACAAGAATAACAAGTTGAGAAAACCAAGTCTGCATATAGTAAGAGCACAAAGAGAAAGTAAAGAAGAAGGAAGAGGATGTGGAGAGTTGAGTCGGAGTCGGAGATGTTTGGAGATGGAGATGCAGAATTTTAATAGAAACACAACAGCAGCAATAGCAACAACTGGAACTGGAAGAAAGAGAAAACATGATGCCGTTTTAAACATGTATGTATCTAGTATCTACTTTCTACAATCTACACACAACACACATAGACTTGTATAATATTCTCCATTTCTCTCCCTCTGTCCTGTTGTTGCCATCTTCATCTCTATCTCTCCATCTCACGCACTCAGATACATTTGTTATTTCTTGTTTGCTATCAACATCCCAAATACTAAATACTGAATACTGAATACAGACATTTATATTTATAGTTATACAATATCATTTCATGGACAGCAAAGGCATTGGGCATTGGTAAATGGACGACGTAATAGTAATTGAAAAGTATAAACTCTAGGCTCTCCTCTTTATTTATACTCGTGTACAGTACACAGTATACAGTTGCAGAATAAATAGGAAATTGAGAGTTTTAGTTTTTGCAGTTTAGAATTTGGAGTCTCGAGTCTCGAGTCCATAGTCATAATAATAACAATAATCTAATATGGACCCCAACAAAGAAGCAGAAGAAGAAGGAGAGGCGGAAAAAATATCAAAAAGACAAAAAAAAACTATTTCGTGCGTACACGTTGTTTGGCCTAACTTTTATGTGGACAACATTCTGGGTTCTCGGTTCTCCTACTCCAGTTTCCTGTTCCAGACGAGTTTGAATGGATGTACAATATACAGTGTACAGGGTAGAAATGTATGAATTTTTGGTTAGGGAAAAGACTAAAGATACTCCACAACTCCAGAATTTTAGAATTGTAGAATCCAGAATCCAGAAGATTGGAAAGTAGGAGAGAGTGAATTGAGTTGAATCTAGAATCTAGAGTAAAAAGAGGAGAGGATTCCTTGGAAATACTCTATCTGAATACTGATAAATACAAGACATGCATTCGTATACTCCATGTCATGTGATAGCATAGAGCATAGTATTTGTTTGTGAGTAAATGTAAAATGTAGACCTACTCATCTTTCATGAGTGAGCTTGCCCGCCTCCCATCTCCCATCCCATCTCCATTATATTGTACAAATGTAATAGGAAATAGCAATGAGGGCTGGAATTGAAAAAACATAATATACAGAATAAAGAATACAGATCTATAATCATGTTTTATCATATTACTATATTATGTATTATGTTATGTATTACTGACTATGTATATGCAAAGAGATGGACCAGATTCTAAATTCTAAATTCTAGATTCCAGGTACAGTAGATAGATAGAGCATCTTCAACATCTTGTGTCTTGTATCTTGTAATATCAGGTGTACGTTTAGTTGGCTCTCAAATTCAAGATTCAAGAGGTAAAAAAATTGGAAAGTTTTGCAATCCGCCAGCCTTGTATGTTCAATCTTCAATCTTCATAGTAGATTCTGGATGCTGAGTACAATGTGCAATGTACACTTTGCAGTTCAGGTTAATCAACTCAAAAAATGTCAAGTACATATATTATGTTTGTATTTGTACTGTATTTGTACTTCAAGGAGGAAAAGTCGTACTAATGAACAATATGTAAGCATATGGACGGTGGGCTTACATGCTACAGATGTACCATGAACATCCATGTATAACAAGATTCAAGTACACATGTTTGTGCGAATGTGTTTGTATTTGTATTTGTTTCCGGGAGAAAGGGACCAGTGGAAATTCTCCAGTTTTTAGAATAAAATGAACCTTGTTTAGTTTCAAGTTTCTACAGTTGTTAAAATGCTTCTGCTTCTATTTTCTCAGTCCAGTCTTCGCCAAGAAGAATAACATGGAAAAGTTTTGTTTTTATTATGCACCACATTAAATGAGCAGTGCAGAATGGGAATGCTAAATTTAGTCTAAAAAATATTTATCAATTTATTAATATAATATTTACTAGAGACAAAAAATTAGAAATATAACTTGATTTAAAAAGGTTTGCGTACGATTGACGATTGACGATTAATGTTGTATGTGTTTTTGTTCTTTTTTTGTTTTTGAATCCAGGATTTTAGTTCGAGCAATTAGTTATACAGTTCATGGATTAATACCCGCATCTTGTGTATTCGCGGATCGGTATAATCGTGAAGAAGTAGTTCGTTCTCTAGGAAAGGTAAGTCAAAAGTCAACTCTTTAAATTTTAGATAATATTTACAATTGAGTTATTCCACATGAAAAACAATCTAAAGGAACTTTATAATTCACACCAAGCGGCGATTCTGGAACTAAATTTTAGAGAATAGAGCTGT
>JAQGBH010003493.1:0-19696 GCA_034698265.1 Sminthurinus aureus
AACTCAAATGGCAATGTAACAAAAACTTCAAATACTTTTGCATAGTAAATTTCAGAGAATCGTATACCAATTGTTTCGAAATGGAGGAAAACAGTTGAAATCGTAACTAAAGGGATCTGTGATTTTTTTCACATTACTTGTTTATTATGACATGAACGTTTCCCTAAGTTATCGTTGGATGCTACCAAGTTAATGACCTGAGTTGATTGCACCTTTGTCCTACCTTTTTTAAACGTTCAAGTAAGGAGGTAAAGAAGTCGTGATTGTTTTGTTTTGTTCCGACTACTTGATATCAAAGGTTGCTCGGTTTCATGCTCCTTTGCTGCATGTAAATTATACATTGTCCATTGTACAGAGTCCGTTGTCTATCATTAGTCACCAAATTGTTTTAAGTAAAATAAAATAGCTTGCAGCACATGATTCACATTACATTTGATACCATAAACCCAAGCACAAGTCCGTTTCCACCATATTTTAAAGCCAGGTTTGCAGCATCTTGAATCTTGAATCTTGAGCCTGTGCGAGCTTTTAAGACTTTTTTAAGTTTAGGGAAAACGAAATCTGTTTCCACATGTTTCTAGTATAGCAATCAAGACTAATTTGTACTAGTATTTTTGTTTTCCTCTGAGCTTTGATTTCTCTCACACTGTAGACTCAAACTCAAACTCTCCATTTGCATGTTACACGAGCCAAAAAAAGGTTAAGACGTCATCTACTTTCAGTTGTTTGTTCTGTTTTCATGCAAAATTCTCATAACATGTGTAAAACAATTTATACACAATATAATATGCAGTATGTAACAAATACCGGCGGCAGAAACGAAATTTTTTTATTTGTCTTGTAACGATTTCCTAAATTTTCCAACCAATTATATTTAATTTCACGTCATTTTTTAAAGTTTAAAGTACAGGTCATTTTCCCCATAGAAACATCTATCGTCTATAACCAAAATGCTCCTTGCTTAATATTGCATTAACTGCTATATAAACGTATTGTCTTTTCAAGTTGTAAAGGAGCTGCTAAAATAATTTTGTAAAATTCTGTCCGGAATTTGTAGTTACATTTTGCAAGTATTATTATTTATTATATTATAAATTATGTACCTCAAATATAAAATGGTTATACATAACATTTGGCTACAAGAATTTGATTAGACTTTGAAACTTTAAATTGCAGTAGCTAAAAGAACAAAGAACAAGAGTAGCTCAAAATATTAATAAAGATAAAATGTTAGGAATTTATGGAATTATTTAAAGTTTCAGTGAAGGAATTTTCAATGTCTGTAGTCTGTACTATGGACTTTGTACTCTGTACTAGACTAGAAAATGGTAAATGCAGGTGTTTTTTGCCACTACTGTTCATCATTTTTTTTCTAGGAATTAATACTACTGTAAAACAGGTTTGATGGCTCATGTACATGCATTTATGTCATAAACAACTAAAAACACTATGTCTTACGGATCTACCATCTACATTTAGTTCCAGTACGAGAGACAGACAGAGACAGAGAGAAAGAGAGAAAGAGAGCGAGAGGGCTACATAGTTGAACTGATGTCGGTTACGTCTTCACGGTTGCGTCGAGCCTCCTGGTTTTCACTAGTCGAATTCTTTCTCTCTGCCTTTTTCTGTATGTTCTATTGCTCTACTCTACTCTACTCTGGTTCTATTTCATTCTCCATACGAAGCATCCCTTCCTACTTCCCCACTATCCCCGTTCTCAACCTCTCTCTCTACTTAGTGTCCTATCACAGTCTAAAACTGTTCAGTGTTCAATGTGCAGTCAATCTACAACTTGGGTTTGGGTTTGCACTCGAATCTCGAAACTCTGAATTTATTTAGTTGTGCTCTGCTCTGCAGTCCCTCACGTTTTATCATTATACAACTAAAACCAACCTAGATTATTGTCTCTGTTCCGTATAGCACTTGGATTTATTTACAAAGTGGGGATTAACCGCTCAACAATCAACAGATTCAGACCTTCAAAAGCATTAAAACGCATTAAAAGTACAATGTACGCAACTAGGAAAACAAAGGAAATGTTTTGATGCTACTGTTTTAAACTGTGGATTGTGGACTGTGGATTTAAATATAACGGGAAAACGTGTCAAGTTCCAAGATAAAAACCTTGTGTGTTTGAAATTTCTAATTGCGTAAGAGTAAGTGAAAGAAAAAAGACCAAAAAAGAAAGAAAGTAGAGAATAGAGTGCATCACAAAAGAAGGAAAACAAAAGCCGAGTAAAAGTACTTAAATTCACAATTCAAGATTCAAGATTCAAGACGTCTTAGTTTATCCAAGTTTGTCAACTTCAACTTGAGCTTGAAACCTAAATCGGAATCGGAATCGGACTGGAAAAACAGAATCTAAATCTGAATCCAAATGCAAAGCCACGTATCTAAAAATATCATGTATTAAAGTGCTCGCTCCTCGCTACTCCTCATTCATTCATTCCTTCATCACTGGATAAATAGTCATATGTGTTTAACTGATTGAAAGCGTGTTGAAAGGGCTTTTCAATTTTGAGTCTGAGTGAACATTGGACTTGGACATCCCTACTTCTAATTTTTCAGCCTTTGAACCTTTGAGCTTTGAGCCAATGGGATCCGAGTGAATGAGTGAATGAAAGTTGGTCGAGTTGGAATTGGAATGACACTAAATTGAAGAGAAAACTCAACTCTCGACTCTCAACTTTCACATTGACCATCCGGAACTTTGTCCATTACATCACACTTGACCAGGGTAAAGAAATAGAGAAAAAAAACGGAGAAAGTGGAGTACTGAGTATTGAGGAGCCCTTTTCTGACGGTCCGGATCCGGATCTGGATTTGATTCTCGTATTACTTGCTATAGAAAAACTCTGCAACTTTCTTCTACCCTTACCATTTCATTCTCCCATCCTTTATCATTGCAATCTTTGGCTTTTTTATTCTCTTCTCCACACTTCTTCACATACTGATCCAATAGCTGAATTACTACTAATTAAATAATAGTGCCTCAAAAAGTGAAGTACACACAAAGATTTTACTCATTTTCACCTCTCTAACTGACTACTGACTACTGACTACTGTATGTTGTGTATGTGCCGGATGGAACATCAAAGTTTCTATATTCCAAAGATTCCAGCTTTTAAAGTGATTCTTGAAATTTTCTACTGCCAACTTTTCCATTTTCAGCTTGGTGCTTAACTAAAATTTGCTGAATCCTAGTTCCAAATCCAGTTCCAGTTTTAGTTTTCTCGTTATAATTCTAATATCAGATTTACATTGAATATCTGTTTGAATTGATCGGCATTCAATTTTTTAAACCCAATTAGACATGAGACATTGAAAGTCAAAGCAAGCACAAGAACAAGAACAAGTAGTAGCGAGAAACGAGAAACGTGAAAAAAGTTTCTTTCCCTTCTGAGATTAAGATTGAAAATGGAATTGATGGGGATTCGGATTCATGAAAATGGAGGATGAGATCAAGACCAAGATCAAGTGAGTTGCAGAGTTTAGAGTGTTTTTTATTTGTGTCTAAGTGTGGCCTCCCATCTGGTCTATTCTATACTTTTAACTTATTTAACTTAGTACTTTGTACCTCATTGCAAGCCACGGCCACCCGTAATCTCATTCAACATTGAACGTACAACATTCAGCGATGAAAATAAATTCATAGAAACTAGACACTAGACACTATACACTAGAAACGGGACAAAAAGTACAAAAGATTTTATTTCACACTTGTCCTGCTAAAAGTTTTGGGAAGGGTAGGGAAAATGTTTAAAAAATAGTGAACACTAAACTACGGTTAATCTTCCATAGTAACAACTAGCAACGCATCAAATTACTTGTACTTCACCATCTCGATGATTTTTGGATGGAATTCAGAGAACCACCATAAATTGTACATTGTACAGTGTTCAGTGTGCGTCTGTGTATTCCATTGAAATGTAATTGAAATTTATAAAAGTAAAAATAGAAGGTGGAAAAGTAAAACTCTTGACTCAACAACATTGAATCAAACTAAAATCAAATCAACAAGAGTTGAAAATTCAAAAGTGCTTCAACAAATCTCTCAAGTGGCGGAAAAGGAGGGAAATGATGAGAAAGAAAATAATCCTCTTGTGAATTATTCACTCCAATTGTATTGTATTGAGTGTGTTTTTGTGATTCTTGGTGATAACAAAATTTCAGTTGAGTGTTGAGTGTTCAATGTTCAATGTTCGTTCCAAGTGAATGAGATAAGATGCCGATCATTGGAAAACTTTAAGGTGAATAACTTTAAGAGTGATATTTTCTATCATCTTTTCCTGGATATATTTAAAAAGTAACACTTTTGTATCACAAATTTGACACCATTTCCCACTGTTACCTTATTATTATTATTTCAGGGTTGGCTAAAAGATAATTTGAGCACCGTCGTGTCTTTGACTACTAGTTACTAGTATTATTGAGTATTACATTTGACTCAAAGTTCAAGGCAAATTTTCCACCATTCAGTTTCTCGGTCCCTGGTTTTTGGTTCTTGATTCTTGGATTTACCAAGAATTAAGAATGATGATTGTGTGTAAAACATAAATTGCTGGTGACAAACTTTTCCTCTAATTCCAAGTCTGTAATTTCTTATCTGTCTTTCCTTTGAATGGTTTAAGCGTTTCAAGCGTTTCAAGTGTCAGAAACCAGAGAAACCATTAGGAGAAGAGAAGGAAAAGTTTTGTGGAATTAGTGGAAAATAGCGTATGCAAAACCTAAAAAATTTTACGGGCAAAGATAACAGTAAGAGTAACAGCCACATTGATTTTGACATGAGACACGAGCAACTTTTAAAAATCCTGCGGTGAAACTAAATTATATTATTATGGAAAAGGTAAACCTGAACCACCACATTCCATCTTATCCTTTCCTATAACATTTTCCCATATGATTTTTTACTTATCATGAGTCATGAGTCATGACTTTTTGGGAAATTTTCCAGTTGATTGGGATTTTGGCGAAATAATGAGACAAATTTTCATACTTTTCTAAAAGTTTGTTCCCTCGCTACTCCATTTGGAGGAACTGGTACAGTTTCACTTTGACTTTTGACTCGTACTAATAATTTAATTTTTGATTTTGCGGAATGAGGAGCAAGTTGAATTAACTTGTGTTTCAGTTGTCTCACCTTACCCGTGCACTTTGCAAGTATCCTTTAAACTTCTTGACTTTCTCATTTCTCCTTCCCTCATTCACTTCTGCTCATATGATGACAAGCGATTGACTTGACTGTACTTGCAGCCCAAAAGCACTCCTTTTCACATTTCTACATTCTACATCCGTGTCGACTTAGATATGGGAAATTATACTCGAGTACACTCCACATCACTCTCTAAACAGTAGAGCAAAATGAACAATGCAAGGAACAAGGTTGAAAAGTTGAATGCGTCCCAGATTTATCAATAAAGAGGAGTTTGAGGCTTTTGAATTTTGGATTTTGGATTTTCTGATGGGTGATTAACCAATAGCAAAACCAAAGTCCAACGTTAATGCTGAATCTTTCAAAAGTTGTCTTGTCTTTTCTCGTCCTTTTGTAACGAAGTGGAACTAAAAGGGAGAATACATGGCGAGTTTTTCTGTTCCTGTTCTCCACAAATTAATATCAGTGTGATGTCAGCAAACTTGTACAGGAATAGAATGGAACAGATTAGAAGTGTGTAGCATATCATATATCATATAACTTGGACAGCATACAACTCATATCATATTGCATGTATAATCGACCAACTTTGCAAATCACCTCGAAATTCACTCCTTTTCCTCTCAACCCAACTCCAAACTCCAAACTCCAGTCATGTCAATCCAAGTCAATCCAAGTTTAGCCCCTTCGCAATGAACTATGAACTATGAACTCTTGCCTTGCCCCATGCTCCTAAAATGTAGATAGATAGATGGATAGATAGGTAAATGACAATGCGTATGGGGCATGGAGTATGGACCATAAACTATCAACATCAACATAAACATAGGCAAGCATCACCTCAAACCTTAAACATTTCTGGACCTTCAACTTTCTTTCACGACTTTCTTTGTCACTCAAAACTCAAAACTCACAACTCACAGAACTGACTGATGCTCCAAGCGGTACTAAAACATACATAATCACGGAACACTGGAACTTTGGCACATTACTACAGTGGAATATCCTCTCATAAACATCATTAGCATCACCATGATGAAATATATATGATAAAACCACTTGCCTGTCGGCAGTGTACTTGGAACTGGAGCCCAAATTCTGGAAATAAGTTGTAGATATTTGTATATGCATAATGAACATTAAATTAAGGAGAGATGGTCCATGTGGCTTTGAACATAAATAGAAGGATACAACACATAAACAACACGCACAACCATTTCCATATGTACTCAATACTCAAGGCTGTAGATTCTAGATTCTTGATTCTAGATTCTGGATTCTAAATCTACATACAGCAAGCTACAGAATGTAGAATGTAGAATTTAGAATCAAGATCCAAACAGGACACATCAAAACTGAAAACACTATTAATCACTTGCTTCTCCAGTTTCCTTTCGCATCGTCATTCTATCTACACTCTACACTCTACACTCTAGATTCTAGATGCTACGCATTTACATTTACATGGAGGAACAAGGCGTATGAACTTTGATGTGATTTTATTACAGGGATATCTGAGTAGGTTCATTTTAATATTTGTATTTATATTCACATTCACATTCATATTCATATGCATATGCAAAGCAATACGCTCATATCATGATTTAAATCTCTTTGATGCCTCGTCAAGGTATAGCATAATATAATATAATATAGTTTGGCTTGGTTTAGTTTAGCTCATTCAGCCGTTCAATTTAGATTTAGATGATGGAGGATTAAATAAACTTGAAAATCATAAATATGCGCATAAAATGGACTATATCATACCATAATGATATGCTCAACTGAAATATCGTACATCGTACAGCTAAATATCCAGTTCCAGTTCCCGTATCTACAGGAGTAGGACGGCAGGTGATTTAGAGAAAACGAGACGAGAAAAGTAGGCCATCTACATTGTACATTGTAAATAGCAAATAGTAGATCGTATGAGCCCTTTTACGGGCAATATCCGTGAAATTACTCTGGCAAATCTCATACAATCTCATTCATCTGATTCAAATAACCATTTTAATCCATTATTACCGTCTTTTATGTACACGTCAACCCTCAACTTGAGCTTCAACTTCATCTTCAACTTGAAACTTGAGACTTGAGACTTGAACGGCCTTCATCTTACCTTTACTAGGATTTATGAACTCTTTACAAAATACGAAATATATTTTATGTACACTGTACAATGTACAATGTACAATGTAGTATGTCGACTGCGAGTTATGCTGGATTCTAGATTGTAGATTGAAACGCATGATGGAGAATGCAGAATGTAGAGCGATGTGACTGATTATTGATGATTGCTTGTTGGTAGGGAAATGCCGCCGTATCGGCTTAGGAAGTGCGAAAAATATGGTAAATTTCAACTTGACCCTAATCCTTGTCATCATTATGCTAGTTTTTACTTTATTTTTACCGCTATTTTTACATGTACTAGATATCATGACTTTGATTTTCCGAGTGATTAATACCAATTTCAATCTATCTGTAAGTATCAATATCAATTGGATTTGAAAGGAATTTGCACTCAATCAGGAAGAGGGAAAACTGGCTAAATCACCACAACCTACCAACCTACCTAACCTAACCCACCGCCAGATGATATTAATAGTAATAATAATAATAGTGAAATCAAATGATATGGAATAAATGTACAAGTTAATGACAAAAAGGTACTGTATTAATGTCAACTTTCCCTGCTCCTTTTCTTCTGTAATGCTATTATTTTTATTATTGGTTGAGGAAGTTAGAGTTGGAGTTGGAATTGGAAGAGGATGTATTGATTTCAAAGAAGAAAGGGAAAGGCAGAGAAAAATGAACAAGTTTCTCATCCGTCCTTTCTCTTCTCTTTATCTTACTTATGAGGGCTATTACAACTGGTTTATGACTAGTCTAGATTCTAGATTCTAGAGTCTAGAGTCTAGAGTACAGAATCCCGAACCGAGAATTGAGAATATAGAAATGGACAAAAATAAGTACACAAGAGGTAGAAAGGGGCGGAAAAGGATACCGCGATACTCGGGAGAATATATCTATTATCTGTTAAATATAAATAAGACTCAGGACTCGAGACTCACTAGATATAATGGCTTAAAATATCTTATGTGACACGAGGGTTTTGGGCAAGAGTCAATCTGCTACCTTACGTTTTATTATCTGGTATAACGTATACTGTGTGCACTGTACAGTTTACGGTGTAATGTATTACTTATACAATCCAAAAGTATCTAGGTATCTATCTACGATATAAAATACTCATCAACGTGCCACATCAACTCGTGTTGTCTGCCTCGATTCTTGATTCTGGATTCTCGAGTCTAGAAACTAGAGTCTTGAAGAAAAATGATGGTAGAAGGAAAAGTTAATCCTTTTGGTAATAGAATACAGTACATTGTGCAATTCACCACTCTTGTTATATGTTATAGAATACAGTATGCAGTAGGCTTTATCGAGCACGTACGATCCAGAGAATAGAGAATGGAGAATAGAGTAAGAACACTAGAAGAACAAGGAACGGAAAAGATTAAAAGAAAATATTCTTTATTCTTCCATATTCTTCTTCTGCTCCTTCTCCTTTGTATTATTTTCATCTGACTACTCGATCATTGTTCCTGATATTTGATACGGAATTAAAAGAGCAAAAAGAGGCTGAAATCGATGTTCATAATTTAATGTTTAATGTTCACTGTTCACTGTTCACTGCGATGTTGAATGGTCAGTGTAGAGTGAAGATGGGATGGATCCAAAAACAATAACAATCTTGACACTCTGACTTCCGAGTCCTAAATCAAATTGCGAAAGTCCTTACGTTTGTCCCTTGAAATTAAAAATGAGCTTCCCCCTAAGTATCTATTTTACATTGTAGCCTTTTCTTATTATGATTTTCCCTCATGTAAAACTATGAGGGTCCTCATTCGAATTTCTTTTCCGCTCAAGTTAGCTGAGATTTTTGAGATATATTTGTAACTTTGATGATCTACAATGTAAAAACGGGTTTGGAGTATTGAGATTGATTGATGTCAACATGATATCAGAAGTAGTAAGCTGAAGGAGAGAGCAATGGGGCAGTCATACTCAAGTTCTATTCAGAAAGTTAAATAGTTAAGGAGCAAACCACATTATGAAAAACAATCCTCCGTCATTCATTATCCTCTTAATATAAATAATTCACCATGTCTAGAAGTCTAGAAGACTAGAAGTCTAGAAGTCGAGAGGTCTGGATGTCTAAATATTTGAGCATAGGACGAATCGCTTGTATAACTTACTCTACTGTTTTGTTCTGACTTATTGTATTTACTGTTGATGGGGACAGTAAAGGAAATGAGGCAGAATTTTGTATATAAAAGAATAAAAGTTTCATGTCAGAGAAAGAGAGAGGGAGAGGAAGAAGAAAAGTAAATGAGAGGTTTTTACACACTATGAAAAAGGCGAGATGGGAAGAGGAAAAATCATCTTCATTACATTACTCGTTACTCGTTCCTCGTTACTCCGCTCGTAGTTTCGTAGTTTGCTATTTGCTACAGACAAGAACTTTCCTCGTCCTTTAGTTTCTCATACTTTTACTTTTTAGTTCTTTCTCCTCGTCTCTAGTCTCTAGATTTTGGATTCCAGTAGACAATAGACAGTAGATAGATTCTGGCTACTTTTTTTGAAAATGGAAAGTTTTCTCGGAATCAAACAACAAGAAAGAGGAAAAAAGTCTTTGCATTTTGTTCTTGTCTCGTTCCAAGTATTTCCTCGCTGTTCTCCCTCCTTGTTTTTTTCTTAGATATTTTTTCCCTCGCTTTCTCTCCGTCTCCAATTTTTTCTTCTTCGTCTGCTTCTACTTTCACTTTTGCCTTCGCAGTTGTCTTTGTAGTTGTCGTTGCTTTGACTGTACTTTGGAGGATGTACAATGTACAGTGTACAGTATACATAGCAAATAATATATTGTAGAGTATAGAGTGTAGAATTGGGTGTCTGGTGACACAAGGCACAAGGCACACGCTTTCAGCGGACAAGTCGGTGTCTGTCTTCTTCTGTCTGCCTGTCGGTTATTTGGTCGGGCTCTGTTCGCCTGCTTTTATATTATTTTCATCTGCTTTGAACGCCGAACAACTACATTCAAACATCCAACACCCAGCATCCAGCATTCGGCATCAACCATCCAAGAACTGCAGCCTACTACATTTCATCTCCATTTTGAGTCTGCTTAGAGTGAAACGTGAAGAGTGTAGAGTGTTTACTACTTCATGCTTTTTAGTGAATAGAAGTGGAGTGTTCTCCACAATCTAAGTCAATTAACGTTTACACTTAATTATTTTCTCTGACTCTTGTTCCATTGTTCCGTCTCTCAAGTTTTTCTCCTATACTTTTTCCCCTTCCAACTTGATGTTTTATAATATACTTGTACATCCAACATCTAACATCTAACTTTAACCTTTAACATTGCAAAATCTAGAATGTAGAATCTAGAACATAGAAAATAATATATCATATTAGAGTCGGCATCCCTTTCTATTCAACCTACATCTTTTCAGTGGCTAAACATATGTACAATGTACAATGTACAATGTGTATGTGATGAACAGAGTTTAAAGAGCAGGACATTCTTTTAAACGCGCTGTTATTTATTTACTTTGTTTTACACACAGTCTTCCTTTCTGCTTTTCGTACAGCTGTCTGTAGTCTGTAGCCTGTAGTCTGTTGTCTGTAGTGCGACAAGAACTTGAAAAGAGATTATTTTACAAATGTTCTTTGCATTTTACAATTTTGTCCAAAAGTTATAGGTAATATATTCCAAAAATCAAGGAGAAGATAAAAGACAAAAATGTACTGGAATCTGGAATTTGGAATACAAAGACACGAAAAGTCTCATGTGAATTGAATTTGACTATTTAAATTTTATCCTTTTTGCTAGTTCTTTTTCTTAGAAAATATAAAAGTAAAAGTTTGAATTTTTAATTAAATGTAGAAATGAATGGAACAAAATGGAAAAATTGAGATGTATTCACAATGGATTCAATTTTGAATTTTGAATTTTGAATTTTCAGACTTGAGACTTTCACCTTGAACCCACTCTTCTCTTTTGTAAATAATTCACTTCACTTCACTCATTTTTAGTGTTTCGTGTCTTGTTTAATCTTGTACCTTGTATCTTGTACCTTGTACTCGATTGAAATTGAGGAGAAAAGGAAAGAAAAATGAGCTAATAACTTGTAAAAAATGACAAAAAAGGACTTATAAACATGAAAGTAGGATGAAAATTACACACAATAAGGTTGCAACATAAGAAGAAAAGGGAAAAGTAGAAGACGGCGTGGCATAAAAAAGACAATGGTGCTTTTTGTAGTAGGTATATGAAATGAAAATTAGGGGAAAGTAGATATAAAACAAAGAGGAGAAGCATCCCTACTACTATTGGTACTGATATTGATGTTGATAATGATATTGGTATTGATGCTCATATTTATATATGTACTACGTTCCTTTTCACACGGAGGAGAAAACAAGTCTGAATTTGACTTGTATTGTATTGTATTGTATTGAGTATGGCTTTCAACATCCTACATCCGACATCCTCTGTCCTACAACTTGTATTCTTCTTCAGCGTCTCTTTCTTCTTTTTCCTCTTCCTACTCATAATAGAATATTAGATTACAATGCATTTGTCGTGGGGAAGGAGAAATTTTTTAATTTCATCAAAAAGTCATTATGTCTTGGAAAGTTGAAAGCGACACGTAGCCCAGGAGCAATTTCCCTAATGCTTCCTCTCACTCTGTGTGTAAGTGTGTGTGTGTGATTGAAGTAAGGCTAAGGTGGTCAATAATGTTTGTTCCAATTGATAATGCTAAAATTCTGTAAAATGCTCTTGATTCCAAAATTGGAAATTTTCTACAACTTTTGACAGCTTCGTATGGTCAATGGTCAATGGTGAATTGTCACTGGTTACGTTGAAGTTTTGGGATGGAAATTTCGCTGATTAGTAGCTTGGCAATGCTGAGTCAGCATCAGCATGCTTCATGTTTAATGTTCAGTGTTCAGTGCTCACCATTTATTTTTCAAACTGCCGTAAACTTTTTAAAAAGGGATGAGTATTTTTTTGTAACCTAGGAAACGACCTGGATCTTAAGAGGTTCTATATTCTACATTCTACATTCTACATATCAGCAGACCTAAAGTTCACATTTACTTGAGCTTCTTATGGGGAAAATGTCTTTGTGTTCAAATGTGGAGGCAAAAAGCTAAAGTCTTTTGCCATAGGAAAAATATGGACCGTTGTAGTCTTACTCTAACCCACTCTGTCTCCACTCCTTTCCATTGTCTACTGTCTACTGTCTGTTGTGTATTGTCTATCGTCTATCGTCTATCTGGGCCTGGTTATTGTTCATTGCGCTTTGAACAGCAAACCTCTTCACGTTTCGGATGTTACGACATCCATTCTATTCCATGGTATGTGGGGAGAGAAGAACTGAACGCATATGCAATGCATGTACGGTATGGTACATGCAACAGTACAGTGCAAATAAATGGAATAAAACCTGTATAATGCCTAGATTCCAGATTCCAGATTTGAGTTGATATCAACAGGAATATAATGCAATGAACAAACGGTTAAAATGGATGGATCTCCGTTTCATAATCAATTTCAACATTTTTTAAAACGTCAAAGATATTTTTTATCACATGAATATTTATCGACCAGGTGTACAAGAATCTCTGTTTCAGCCGCAACTCACAACAACAGGTAACGGTGGGGTGAATGAATTTTTTTATTGCAGCAAGATTTTCCATACTTGTAAGATGGGATGCACTTTTAGCTTTTGAACTGGAAATTGGAATGATGAGCAAAAGTACCATAATTTCCAACTCACCAACAGAGTTTTACTTTGATTCTGACATTGGCATTATCATTGTGATTGTTATTGTCATTGGCATTGGCATTGAAATTGACCTTGACGTTTTAGCTCAAACTTATAGAGTACAGTGTGCAAAGTACAATGTCTGACTCCTAATCAAATGATATCATATCATAACTGCAGTCAACTGGAGGTGGGCAGACGAGCGAGCCAAACTTATACAAAAGTTTGCGCAAATATCATGCTACTTTGTCTAATCATAGATGTGCCAGAAGTCGAGAATCTAGAATCCGGAATCCATAAAGATTGAAAGCATCAAAGTGCACAAACTTGTGCATAAACTTGATAGACAAAGCTAACAGTCAGCAGTTGTGGTAGTCGTGGTAGATAAGACATGACAACAAAGTGTCTAATGTCCAACATCTAATACACTATAACATTCTGGACGCTAGAATCTAGAATCTAGAGTCTAGATGCATTTGCTTGATCAAGTTTACTACTACTAATGCAAGTACTGATAAAAGCCTTGTCACTACTCACTACCCATTGATTTCATAAATATTCAAAGTCATGCTTCATCATTCATTATTATTATTATTATTATTATTACTTGAGAAGAGATCAATTTGTTTTGTGTGCTCTGTTTTCATCACGTCAATTAGCTTTCTCAGATAACAGATAAGAGATAGCGAGCAAAAAAATTAGGAAAAAAACAACCTTCCTCCTGCCTCTTTTACACTAGTGATAAAAGTGTTGTCTCTTTACTCTTTACACACTACACGCATACGGTATACTCAACCAGTTGTTTTTGATCAATTGACAATTGACCTTTACAACACACAAGGAAAAGAAGACATTAATCTCGGATGATGTACTTTATTTATTCACAAAAAATAATGCAAAGGAGAGCGTGTATCATGTATCAATGTGTCAACTTATCAGACATGATACACAATGCATCAAACTAAAATAATAATTGACGTGGACTGTAGAATGTAGAATGTAGAATGTAGAGATGTACCGTGAGCTTATTGAGGCAGCAGATGTCATATGTTACATCACAGCACTGTAGATGTAGATAACTACGTTTATAAATCAGTTTCCATTTTCTCCTTCTACTCTCGTACTTTTCAGTACACATTTTATACTTTGGACTGCACTGCTTGCACTTTGACTGTATTTTAGCATTTTATTTGTGAATTTGTACAGGAGAGTGGAAAAAACAGGAAAGGACTCTGCACATTCACAGGAAAGTTGTAATGGACGGCGGACGTATCTAATGCACAGTGTACATTGTACATTGTACAGTGTGTGTGTTTTCAGTTTAAGCTGATAATGACGAGGAGTTGTAAGCTGGCTGGCTGATGGTTACCGGTTGTCGGTTGCATGTAAAAGAGGAAAGAGTTCTTTACTCTGACTTCTCTTTCCACTTTCAGGCCGACTGGCAAAGGTTTTGATATTGATGCTGGCACCATCTGCATTAGCATGACACGCTGTTTTTAAACACGTAAACAAAATCCGTCCGACCTATCCGGCAAAAAGCAGAGGATAAAACTGAAATTTTGAGGCTGATTACACACTCATATGTACAGTGTACAAGCACATAGATACACAACATCATGGCATTAAAAATTAAAAGAAAAAAACAGTTTTACGGCACTCTCAGTTTTATCAATTCGACAGCTCCAGTTTCAGCTACAGCTTTGGATTCAGATTCAGCTCTAGTTTATCCCCTTGGTTCAGTTTTACTCTCAGCCTGAGCTTTAGATTCAGTGAAAGCATCCGCATCCACATCCAGTTGCATGTCATTCTGTTGTGCATTTGTATGCACAAAGTTTGTTGCTGCCGAGACTCAAGTTCATGTTTTTCCAACGGCTTTTTATACCTTGATGTTGATGGATCAGAATCTCACGTCTCCCTCTCTCCCTCTCTCTCTTTCTTCCCATAAATATTTCAAGGCCTCCGAGTTGAGTATGGAGTATGTTTTCTTGATTCACTGTGTACTTTTACAATATTCCGCCACCAGAGACCTATATCACGGGTTAGTTTCCTTACCTTGTAAATCTAGATCTGGATGGTGAAATGCCTCATTTAGCTTCATCTTCAACAGAAAACTAGTACACAGTATAAAACACAGCATAAGACACGTAGTACATACCAGAGGAGAGTAGCAGAAGAGAAGCAAAATTTGGAAATAATGGAAGCCTACTTCTTACTCCTGTCTTGTCTCCTCCTTCTTCTTCTTGTTCTTGTTCTCCTTGTGGCTCTCATGCTTGTCAGGATTTCCTATATAGACTGTAGTTTTTGCTTTTAGCCTTTGCTTCGTACACCGTACACCGTACACTGTACACTGTACACTGTACACGATACACGATTCACGATTCATGAATGCATTCTGATGGTAATAGTGATAGTGATACAGGCTGTAGAAAATAGAGACGGGAGAATGGAGAGGTTAAGAAGGAAATTCTATATGAGCTCCACACATGCTATTAAATTAGCTCAGAGACTCACTCATCATGAACCGAAGAGGAAAATACAAGGTACACAATACACCAACTCCCTCCATCTCTTTACTCTTTATTTCTCACTCCTCACTTCTCACTTTTCTCTACACCATATATTGTAAATTCACTGCTCAGAAAGGAATGAAAGAAGAAAGAGGCTTCATCAGCCTTGTGCTTTTAGTCGTTACTCCTTCGCTTTCCAACTCCTACGTTTACGCGCGATCCCATCAACAGCAAATATTGCTGTTTGACATGAAACTCTATCAAAATGGAAGCGTCTCTTTAAGCAACTCGCAAGAGACTCTCAGACCCAGACTATGACTCTCAAGAACTAAAAGCCTAGTGTACAATGTACAATGTACAGACTACTTGCATAGTCCATGTTTCCATAACTTGTTCCATCTTTTCCGCATCCTCATACACACATGTACTGACAACATAAAGTAAAAGAGGAGGATAGTTTCCAGATGCTTTCAGGGTCTATACTGTATACTGTGATATAAAACCGGTTGTGGTTGTAGACTAGAGACTAGAGACTAGAGACTACCATAGAGACAGGAGTAATTGGAGAAAATACAGCTCAGTTTTTCCTACATCCTACAAGACAAAGATTCACACTTGCACATAACACAAGGAGCCAGCGCTAACAATAGGATGAGAAGGAAAATTGCAAAACAAAGTTGGAGCAAAACGAGACAAAACGAAAGGAAACAAAACAGAGAGTTGAAAATAGTAATGGCAAGTGGAGGAAAAAAAGGAAAAGTGGACAAAGTCAGTGTAATTTTGCTGCCAAACACATAAAACAACTAGGGAATCTAGAATCTAGAATCTAGAGTCTAGAATCAAGAATCTTGGAGCAGTCCAAGAAACAACAAAAACAACAACTCCCTTGTTTGCTTTCTCTCTCAAGGAGGAAGAGGAGGAGAAAAAGAAGAAGACGAAGACGAAGTAGATGAAAAAGAGAAAGAAGAAACTATAATAATAATGGTGGATAGCAAAATGTTATTATCTTGATAATGGTGGATCCATTTAGAAATGTGAAATAGCCAAGTTTTTCCAAAAGGACATTTCAAGCGACACTGTGACCGTATCATCACCATTGTCGTCATCATCATCAGCACTAACAGCACCAGCAGTAAGCAAGAACCAACAGCATCATCCTTCTCTTTCCTCCTGTTTCTTTTTCATCTTCGCCCTACTGTCTACTGTCTACTGTCTACTTTTCCACTGTAGATGTATGCGAAGTAATGAAAAGAAATGTTTCTTGTCCCAGCAGAGAAAGCTGAGTTTAACTAGCCAAGCGGGTAGAAAAAACTCCACAGGAGGGAAAAACCCCACCATTTTACTGACTACTCACATTATTGCCCAGTCTACAACCTACAATAAGTACAGTCTGTGTTGGTGTTGGTGTTGATATTTATATTTATATAGATACAAATACCTATTTGTATATCTATGATATTGACCGTTTCCACCATTTTTAGCTTCTTTCTATCTGTCCTATCTGTACAATCGAGCCGTTTCTAGTTTCTATGGTGTCGACGGCAAAGAACTCTGCACAAATGTATCTACAAAGATACAATAAATACCCACATGTGTACAAAGTACAAAGTACAGACAGATTAAAGTGTACAGTGTACAGCCATGCATCTTTGTTGAAAGGCTCAATGTCACTTTCTGACTTCATCTCTTGCTCAAATACTAATAGAGAGAATCATCGTCCTCCTCATTCTCATTGTCAACAAAATGGAGCCACGTTACTCTAGCTAAATACATCTATGGCTGGACCATTAACACTGTACTCTGTACTCTGTTCTGTAGTCCCAGGGAAATGGCAGATTAAAATAGTTGACTGTCGCCTTTTTTCCTCTTACTTTTGTCATACTGTTTGTCCTTTGTCCACATTTATGTATGTAAAATGTACAGTGTACGTTGTACATGCATCTAGAATCTAAAATCTAGAATCTAGATATTGGTATACAGAAATAGGAAGAGTAAAAGAAACGACACATGCCACTTTTTCATTACTGTTTACATGGGTTTTAGCCTCAGCTGCAGATGGACAATGGACAATGAACATACCAAACAGAACCAAAAACAGAGAAGCAAGAGCATTACACAAATAGATTGTTATCCTTTTATCTATTTTATTTTTATATTTTCACCATTTTCTCCTCCATGTTGCAAAGTCCACAGTCTACATTCTACAGCCTACAGTCTTCAGCACCTCACATTAAATGGTTATGGTATGACAATATAATTTTCTCCCGGGAAAAAATGTATATTGGCTTTTTTACGACACACAATTTGTCCTTTAATAACCAAACCAAGCCAAGCCAAACTAAATCCACAGCACATGAACCGCAAACCCGAATGACCGTTGAGCATTGAGAATTGAGCATTTAGGATTGGTCGCTAATGCTGGAAAATTAACAAATGTACAAGCTACAAGGTACAATGTGAAGCCTTTAGATATTTTTTAATTATTATTGCAACTTTTATGAGCACAGATGACAGTAGACAGTAGACTTCTGGATTCTGGACGTTGTTCATTTCACACTGTGCATTTTGTATCCTATATTCTGTCTCCAGCACCAAATGTCCATCAGACATCAGGCTTGAGATAAAGATAAAAGATAAAGATCTCTGTGGGTTGAGATGATTGCTTGAAAATTCTCTTGACTTGTTCACAAGAAATTGAAACAAGAGGGAAACAAACCAAAACCAAGGAGAGAGGGAGAGAAATGAACTGTCCTTAGTCCTTATTATTATTACATATGGATCTATGGATCGTGCCAAACCATGTCAACTATAATAATATACTGGTAATATCACGTATAATAATAATATTATAGATATGAGATGTGGATGATACTCTCTTCTACTAGTCTATGCTGGTGATGGTTTTAAATGAGATTATAGAAATTCTCTTCAGTCACGTTCAACCACCTTTCTTCTTCTGCTTAATACACTAGATACTAGACACTAGATACTAGACACTAGACAGTAGGCTACTTTCTCCATCCAAGATGGAGAATGAGGCTTTGACAAGCTCATGCTTTTTCCTGCTCAGAATGTAGTAGAACATAGAATATGGAATATAGAATATACCAAAAGATACATTAGATTGCGGGTGAAAACTTTCTCTCTTTATTATTGTATCAAACGAGGAAAAAAAGAAGAGAGAGAGAGAGAAAAAAAGATAATTTCCAAATTGCATGTTTTATTCATCACATTCACTCGTTCTCGTCCTCGTCCTCGTCTCTCCTCCTTTGCTCGTTAACATTGCTTTCTTATATGACCATGTGTTGAACTTACACTACACACTACACACTACACTACCTACACCACTAAACACAGTCATATTCAATATTCAGAGTCAGTATGAGAGTCACGGTGAATAACACGACCCTCGCCTTCTTTCCCCGTTCGTTCCTCCGCTTGTTTTCTATTGAAAAATCTGGAGCTCGCACGCAAATTGAAAAAATGAATACACTACGAATGAAAATGAGAAGGAAAATGGACTTTTGTGGTTAGCAGTAACCAGTAACCAGTAGCCAGTTACCCGTTACCAGTGGCAAGCTAATTATTATTGGTACAAAAGAAAACATTAATAACATTGCCAATCATAAATGGAATCATAATGGTCATTGTGCATGCATCTGCTTTCTCTACTGTGTTGTGTTCTGTTCTGTTTCTGCACTAAGAGCTACGAGTTATCATCCTGCTCATAAAATAATACACACCACAATAACAGCTAACAGCATAGTTTAAAATAAGCTGTAATAAAAATAATGGATGGAAAAATAATTCGTGGCTTGAGGTTAACGGGTTTATGACTACAGGAAAAAATTGCAGCTTTATACACTCTGCACTCTACACTCTTAATTCTGCAGCTGATATTTTAAATACAAAATACAAAATACAAAAAATATTCTACTGCTACCAGCTGTATTCTGTATTCTGTATTCTGTATTCCCAAACCCAAAACAATATAAAGTATAAATATAAATGCATCATTTAATCACTCTTACTCTGTTCTTTTGTGGTTGCATATCATATCGTAGAATATTGAACAAGGTCACTGTACAAATGTTTTCAGTAAAAGCTTTTCCTTTTCCTTTTCCATCATTAGGGTGATGCAAAAAAATGAAAAGTGAGGAATGTTTCGGGCATGTTGCCCAAATCATACCTCTACCTAAGGG
>JAQGBH010003494.1:0-19694 GCA_034698265.1 Sminthurinus aureus
TTTATGCCAAGCCTTCATCTTCCCTTCAAAGTGCATATTTTAAATGAGATCTTTTGAATCTCTAGTCCGTAGTCTCTAGTCTGTAGTCAACAGTCACGGTGGAAAAATAAGAACAAGACGATGACGACGGAGAGACGCCAAGCCAATGCACATAAATATTATGTATATCATTTCCTTATTTCTTATTCCACCATCTAAAATAATAATACTTATACCATGTGAAAACGTGTAAATTTTCTAAAAGATGGAAACATCCGCTCCACCTTCCAGATTATTTCTCCTCTGTACTTTTTATACTGTGTACTGTACATATTTATAAACAATGATAGTTGAATGGAAAAAATACATAAGGATACATTGGGCAATTTCACAGTGATTCAAAAGTAAACTTTGGCATTGCTATTCGGATTTTTCGAGGATTTGAGAATTCCATGTAAAAAAGTTTGCTCAGTCTCCAGTCTCGGTTTGAAATAAAAAATTCTGCTTGAAAAAGTGGTGGTGAAAAAATCGGAACAGCTCATTCTATTTTCTATCATCATTTATTCGAAACTGCATGTATTGTTTCAGTATTCGTGGGTTGGTTTGGTCTGGTCTGGTCTGTTCTGGGGATAAATGGAAAAATGGACTCTTGTTTTAAATCATTTGGCATTCCATCTGCAGATATTTTAGTAGTAGGAAAGTGAGCAAGTTTACATGTACATGTCTATTGATGTATTGATAAAGATGGAGAATCCTCCTCTTGCACATTTATTTATGGTAAAATGGTAAAATGGTGAAATGGGAAGTGGGAAATGGGAAATGGACAATTGTTTATTGTTTATATCAGTAGGAGAGTTGGAAAAATAGAATGGTATTGATGATAATACAATTTGGGATGTTATGACCATCGGAATCAGAATGGGCGAAAGAATAAGCAGATACGCGTACGAATACGAATACATCTACTGTAGATTGTACATGGAGTAAAATAATACATGTATCTCCTTCAGACAGACTATGATCATCAAGGGTTCTTTATTCTTTATTCTGTATTCTGTATTCTTTAGTTTGCCATCGGGAAAAAATTTTGGGAGAGGAGAAGAGAGAGAGAGAAGAACCGATTTATATAAGGCAATTGACCACCACCACCTGAGTCCTGTAAATTAGACAATTTATCATTCCGCAGACAATTTCCTACACTATTTGAGAAACAACAGAGAGAAGAAAACCAAGGAGAAGGCGATAACATTACATAACATTTGGAAACAAGGAAAGGAAGAATGAGGGAATATCTTCTTGTTCTTCCTTTCCATTTTTTTTCAAAAAGCTCTCTCTCTTTTTGGGCAATCCAATTCATCGAATGCACCGAAATGTTACATTCTGTATTGTATAATGTATACAGCAAAGACAAAGACCGTCATCTCCATCTCACACAAATTGGGCATTGAGCATTGGGTATGGAGTATTGAGCGCGGTCGCACAATTCCAACGCCAATACCAATGCCAAGGCACAACTTGAGACTTGAGTCGGAATAAAAATGGAATACAGAATGGTTAATGGTTTACTTTGCTTTGGTGTGGTTTATCTTAAAACTTGCTGCTCTTCTTTTTTCTACTTTCCTCGTAAATGCTTCAACGTAAACAGAAATATTTTATTTATGTTTAGCTGGTCAATATAATACGTGATTCCGATGAAAAAAGGAGAGAAAAAGAATTCAGAATTTTGAGACCCTTCATGAATCATGATTATTGTAATCAGTATAAATAGTTCTGATTTTCATAATTTGGTGATTGCTGCTCATCGGTGATCGGTCAGCCCAGTTGGAATTTAGATAGAATTCAAGATTCAAGATTCAAGAAATCACAAGTCAGTCACGTCCCGTCTTATGTTTTCCAGTTTTTTCCAATACGAACCCATTTACAAATAACGTCTCTCAACTTGCTGGAGCTGGATTGAAAAGCCTTTAAATTTCCCAAATCTCCCATTTACTACCAATTTGTTCTGTTTTGTGGTCCGTTTTCCCTTCTTTATAATTTAACATTTGGGTTCATACATACATATTTCAGTTTAGAGTTTAGATTCTGTCTCTTTACTTGTACATTGTACATATTACATATTTATAGTTTAGTTGAAACAGTCAATCTTTCTTGTCTTAAAATTAGATGCGTCTCACCCAAATGGATCTAGTTGTGCTTTTCATTTATTATTGTGTAATGTAAAAACGGATTGCTGATCATGTACTGTAATTTATTAACCAGGATTCTAATTTACCGCTTTTTAAACGACTTGAATATGTACAATGTTTCCTTTTCTATTTTGGGTGGATTTGGTATGGCAAAATAGCTATTAGTGCGGAGTCTACAACTATTAACTCATATCTCACTTTTCTACAATTTGTACGCAAGATTTTCTATCTACAGATATTTAGGGTAGTACTAAGAGTAATTTGTAATTTTTATTTCCATCCTGTGCCTTTTCGGCCTTTCGTTTCCTTCTTTTTCCCCTTTTTCTGTTGGGCCTGGGTCAATTGTTTCTCAATTGTTGCTGTACTGTTAAATTGTTAATTGTTGTTCCTCATTTTGGCGTGGATTTTTCCATCCAAAAACCAAAAAAGAGATTTGGATGGTCAACGCTTGCGGCCAAAGGCCAAAGCCATTTGAACATACATGATACAAAATATCTACAAGATGTCGGATCCAGTACAAGTAAATTGGGCTAAACAAAAATTAAAATTGAATATTACACGGGAAAAAACATACACTTAAGAATAGAAGAGAGAGGAGAGGATCTGGAGATGGATATCTCTATCTTTATCCTTATCTTGCTTTAATCTTTACGATGCCCCTCAACCAAATATAAAACTTTCTTTTTCTTTGATATCCATTATCCATGTAGTGTTGTTTTATATCTATATCCAACCCACGCGTTGATTTTGATTCTGAATCAGAGATTGGAATTAGGCGGTGTTGATCTTGATTTTGCTGTTGGTGTTGTTATTGGCGCACATGAGAATGTGTCCATTGATTTTGGATGTCTAAATTGTGAGGGAGAAGAGAAGCTAATGGATTCATGATATTACTGTATAACTACAACACACAAGCGAGGACCAAGTTGAGCCAAGTTGAAGTTTGATATGCGGAATAGGTTGACTGTTGAATTTCAAATTTGGTGGTGGTTAGCAAATGGTGAATGGTGAACGGACATGAAAGAGGATTCTGTACAGAGTACATAGTAGAGATGAGAAATTGGTAGTGGTGGCGGTTGGATCAAAAGGAACAAGAAGTTGCCTCTCCGTCCTATGCCATGCCATGCCATGCCATGTTATGTTACTAACTATAAAGATGAACGGATTGTTGATTTTGATTTTGACTATGACTATGAGTCTGGTGGTGATTTTGATTCACATCACGAAGTCGAACTTTGAATGCCCGGGTCTTTATAGTTTACCCGAATCAGAATACGAAATTAAAGGAGCTCAAAGCTCAAAGCTCAACCTCTCCCTCCGTCTATATAAATATATCTATGCATGTTTGCCTTCCTCCACTCCTTACACAAGGCACAAGCGTTGACTTTTGACTATTGACTATATTGACGACGATCATGTTTTGAGAGCTGTACGGCATGTTGGTATTTGATATTTGACTCAAACTGCTACACCACACTTTATACAAAGTACATGGTTTCACCGTCTAATTTTTGCCTAGAATCTAGAAACTAGAAACTAGAAACGAGAAAGTAACAAAGTGAGTGAAAGTACAAGTACACTGTGACTCTAGCTGTGATGAGGCTGTAGATTCTGGATTCTGGAAGCTGGAATTCGGAATCTGGAATGTAGAATGTAGAATGTATGCGGAGTGAGTATACTTGTATTTGTTTAGTTTACTGTAGAAAAAGATGCATTGCATATTGAATGCAGGAAGGTAAAAGAAAGCCTTGGTGACAGCTAGACAAGGGAGAGTCAAAGTTTCCAAGTCAAAGTCAAAGTCAAGACAGAGAGAAAAAAGCAACGGTATGGTTCGTGTGTTGTCGTGCCGTGCCGTGCCGTGTTAGGCTTGATGTAACAGAACATGTTACATCACACACTCTACAACAAAAATCCCGACAGTACTCTACACTATACACCCTTGTATGTAATGTGTATGTGTGTGGATAGTGCATAGAGACCTGTCAATTTGACCTCCCTCACTGAATGTCAAGCTCCGCAAATTGGGGTGCAAAGGCAAAAAGAAGCCTTGCCAAAATCGTGCCATGACTCTTAATTCCATTTATTCTTTTTCCATACTCATGCAGCACTCACATCTCACATCCACTCACAACACACAAGAGCAGCACAAGAGACGGAGAACAATGAAAAACGCATATACAATGTACATGACCATTGACCATGCAGTGTAGCACTGCGTTGCTACTGACTACTGGCTACTGCAGATGTGAATGTCCAACTGAATATGGAATATGGAATATGGCTATGGACACTATACACTAACAATTCGGCCTTTATCACATTCCCCCAAACCATACATCTAAAAATTCCAGTGTCAACACTGTCAGCTGTAAACATTAGGTAGTAGACAGAAGATTACAAATTCTAACGCCTATTAAAAAATATGCTGCAACTTTTATTTTCTACAAAAAAAAACATTTCCCCGAATCTCCAATCTTTAATTTCAAATTCAATACAACTAGAAAACAAACCGAGAAACAACAACAAACAAGGAGAAATAAAAATGCACATTCTACTTGAAAAAACCCAAACTCAATACTCAATGCTTTGTAGAATTTCGAAATTTGATTGGTCTTCTTGTTGACTGTTGATTGTTGATTCTTGATGGCATATTCATATTTATGTATTTATTTATTTATTTTGGCTACGATCCATCGCAAATCTTGATTTTGATTTTGATTTTTGCTTGTTTGACAATATGTACGTGCGTCGAGTTGGCAAATGCCAAATATCAAATGCCAAATACTGAGAACTGAATATAAAAATGTTTACGGGATTGGATTAGAATTTCAAAGACTTGGAATTTTCAAATAAACTCAGCCTACATAGATCTAGATTCTAGATGCATCTGTAGTCGTGTCGTCTGCTTCTTGCTGTATTTTAAATTATTATGTGCCATCTAGATTCTAGATTCTAGGTTCTAGATTCTAGGAATCCAGAAATCTAGAGGCAGATTCTATTTTCTGTACGCATCAAAGATGGCATCAAAAAAGGGAAGGATAAAAAAGGAGTGAGATCTCATTTCATTCCTTTCCATTTCTTTGTAAAATAAATGTATCAAATATCAAATAACAAACATCAAAATATCAAAATATCAAAAGGGTACAAGAGAAATGTATCTCCCATTCCTGCGTCTCCATTTGTACTTTGAACATGTATCCCAAAAATGCATAATAACTTGAACACATAGGTAACGTACACAAAACTACACAACCAAACAGAAAGAGAAACAGAATAGATCTGAACAAACACAACTTGATTACGTTTCGACTCCAAACTCCAAACACAAAACTACCCAGAATCCAAAATCCAGAATCCAGAATCTCAAATGTAGAAGATGCGGAGGTTGGTGAAAGTGAAAAGAAAAAATGGAAAAAAGCATACATGTATAAAATAGGTGAAGAGGAGCATACGAATAGATTTTTCTGTCCAGCATCCAAGATCCAATAGGCAATAGCAATAGCCAAGAATGGGATAAAATGAAAGGAGTAAGGAGAAAGGGAGAAAGAATAAAGAAACAAAGTGTAAAGAGATGGAAAACTTGGAAAAACTAAATTCGAGACTTGAGATTCGAGTGATCTGATCTGAACTGAGAAGAAGTGAGTATTGAGAATTGAGTGTTGAGCATAGTTGAGATAAGCTAAGCGGAGCAGAGTTGGTTCGAGTTGAGCTCAAAGGGGAGAAGAAAGTGAGAGCGAGATACATATTCGGCCACGTGATCAGATTATTGAGAAGGAAGTAGTCATAGTTATTTGTCAGAATTGAATAAAAGTTGGTCCACTGAGGAGAGTTTTATTTTTCCTTTTAGTTTTCAAAGTGCTTTTCAAATTCCAAACTTGTACATACATAACCGCCAATAAATACATAGGCACACACACACACAACACACAACCCTGGACATGAAACACATAAACTACATGAAATACTTGAGACTTGAGACTTGAGACTCTAGATTCGAGACTCGAGAATATATTTCAGATAAAAGTGGACAGAAAACCATATGCCACACACACGAAATGTATCACTTATTTATTTTCTATCTGTTTGTAGATACTTTGTGCTTTGTAGGTTGTAGATTGTACATGTTCTTTTTAATCTAATTCCATCTCGTTTGTACAAAAATCCGCCATCTAAATTCTAAATTTTAATTCCATCGATATAATTTCAATAGTAATTTGATGCTTTGAACCTTTAGAAAAATGAAGGACGTCAGTAAAATACAAATGAAGAGCGAGACTACGAGGAAAACAAGTGGAGAGGAACCGAAATTTGTAATGAGTTTTAGACTGTAGACTCTAGACTCCAGATTCTAGATTCTAGACACTTGGACTTGGACTTGGATGATAAATATAAATAAGAGGCCATTGAAACATTGAAATACATGAGTTTCAGGAGTGTTCAACATTATACATTGTACATTGTACATTGTAAATTGTACATCAATGACCATCAACATTAAGGTTGCTGCAGTATTCTCAACTCAACTCAACTCAACTCAACTTATCTCATCTCATATGACTTTACTTAAGAGTCCTAAAATTACTACACCAGCCAACAGCCAACCAGCCAGCGCGACTATTGGAATCGTGCAAAAAAACTCTTTTTCTCAACTGTGAAGACTCCTTACTTTCCAAAAGTGAGGAAGTGAGGGGATTCTGGACATTGGACACTGAACATTCAAAAGGAGGAAGATGAAGATGAACAAGAAAAAGAAAAAGTAAAAAGAGGAGAAAGGAGAGAGAAAGAGCGACACAATTAAATTTACAACAAGTTTACTTTGCTTTAGTGAAACTTTTAAAAGACGCTTTTTACTGTTAAAATTGAGGGAAAATTGGAATAAAAGCATCCACTAAAAAGTCTAAAGAAAAAGACGACAACGAGAAGACGAGCGAGAAGGAAAAGAAGAACGCAGAAGAAAAAGAAACCCAACCAGACCCAAGAGAACAGGGAAAAAAAGAGAAAAGAAAGACATTTTTACAATTTCACATTCGGTTTTGGATTTCGTCTCCAGTCTCCAGTCCCAGTTCATGCTGATGCTCATGTACGATGTACAATGTCCAAGGTCCACGTCTTTTTCTCCTTTCCTTTCCCTTATTATAGAAATAATATAGATATTTTCTACACATACAGATAAAAACCTATACAATATACACAATATGACTGTCCTGTCTTCTCTTCTCCTTTCGTCATACTCTGGGTTCTTGGAGACGAGAGACGAGAGACGAAAGAATTTAAAACTGCATTTACTCACAATAATAAAGAAATAAAATACATTTTACTTTCATCTCAACATACTGAACACCACTAAAGTCAACTCACTTTAGCCTTACAAAATTCCTCTGTATAAGAATATTGACTGCTGACTGCTGACTCTAAACGCTAGACTCTCGACTCTCGACTCAAGACATTTGACTGAACTCGGCTTGGCTTGGCTTGGCTTGGCTTGACGACGGAAGACGACACAATAATCATTTTTAGTTCATAAATTGCTCCACCATAGAAAATAGAAATGATAAAAAAAAACCTTTTTTTTTGTCAAAGAAATTCGATTTTTGGATTCGACAGAATTCTCTGTTCAATCAAATTATATTCGATATTTCTTCATTTTTGACTCCAGTTTTTTTCCCTTCTTTTCCTCCCATTGCGATTACCATTACCATTACCATTACAAGTGCTGCTATTATTATATTTTTTTTGCACGATTCCAATAGTCTGGCTCGCTGGTTGGTTGGTGTAGTAATGTTAGGACTCTTATTATTATTGTGATATATTCTGCGGGAAATTGGAATCCTTTTCCCCATTTTTTATGTATTTGTACAGTGTACAGTGTACATCTTACACGTGTAATTGTAGAAGAGTAAAATTTCTACAGGCTCAAAACTCAAAACGACTTCAACTACAACTAAAAACAAGTAGCTAAAGACTAAAGAGATGCTGTTATTTTTTTCTCGTTTGATCTTTTGTCTTTTCCATCCTTTTTGTACTGTTCCTTTATTTTAATTTCAAAGTACAAAAAGAAAAACCCTTGGTCAAAGATCTAAAATCTAGAATCTAGAATCTAGAAGCAGAAGCAGATCCAAATTCAGATCCGAATCTTGATCCCGGCTCAATGCAAAGGAAGGAAAAACAAGAGAGGGGAGATGGTAAAAGTTCAAAGTCGGATTTCAAATTGAAGAGTAGAAAGAGTACAAATAATAATAAGGAGGAGAAAGAGAAGGGTTGAGCGTTGAGCGTATACATTATACACACAGTTGGATTCTACTATACAAATACATATGGACACTGGACTTTGGACATGGAAATAGAATAGCCATTAGATTGCCAAAGTGAAAGACTGGAATACGATATCTTGGATTTTCCTCATCCTCTCTTCTTCTACATCTCAGATCGTCCGTAGATCGTTCGTCAAGTCTCGAGTCTCGAGTCTCGAGTCTAGAGTCTACAATCTAAAACTTACAACTAAAGAGAAATGTCTATAGAGCATAGAGTATAGTGTCTATAGTGTATAATGTGTAATGTATATCTAAGTCGGTTCAAACGGGAAAGGAAAAGAGGACAGAGAGAAGATCCGATCCACAAAGTATAGAGAACGAGAACTAGAATGAGAATGAGATGGAGAAGAGGAGAAAAAATACGGCAGATTTATTGATGAAAATTCCTTTCGGAATTCGAAAATATTATTTGAAGAAATTCTCTCCTCTTTCCTTTTGATATTAAAGCAAGGAATAGATCCAACATCGGACATTCAACGTCCAGCATCCCATTTCCACTTTCCCCGTCTTTGAATCTCCTGTATGTACAATGTACAATGTACAGAGATATCTGAAGAGGGAAAACGATGGACGATGGACGTTGGAGCAGTCCAGTCGATCCTTCCTCCTCATGTATAGTCATACATTTCTAATGCCTACACTCTACACTGTACACTGTACACTCTACACTCTACACTCTACATCCTCCTACATATTCCACGTCCATCCATCTGCCCGTCTGCCTGTTTGCAATAGATAAAAATGCGTTCTTCACTTCTCCTACTACGAATACGAACACTGTATAATATACCGGTACGTTATAGGTTATACATAATTTGGATTTCGATTTCGCCTCCACTCAAAATATATCGTGTGTGTGAGTGAGTGAGTATGTGTGTGTGTAGAAAGTAGATAGACTTTGGAGGGTAATACAGACTAAAGGATTACCACTATTATTATTCCGTATAAAATATATTGAGCATTGAGCATTGAGCATTGAGCAAGAACAAGTGTAATATCAAGTATCAAAGCACTATCCTGAGCTGGACCGGACTGGTCTGGAATCCTGGAATCCTGGAACCTGGCACAAATTGGAGCTGGAACTAGATCTAGACTCGAGACTCGAGACGGGATGAACTGATTGGTTTCACTAGCTTCAAAAGTTGTCAGTCCTTAGTCATTCTTCTTGATGGAATAGAACAGAATAGATCAACAATTTTCTTCCTTATTATTACCATTTCCTCCTACTTTCTTCCTACTCCAGTTTTTGGAATGAAAAGAAAATTTTTACTTGGAATAAAAACATGTAATTTTTATTCCATTTCTTTTTTCATTTAGGATCAATGCGAGCTAAAAAACTTGTTTTGTTTGTTTTGGTCATATATTATGATAGGATAGTTGTAGAAACAATGTTGTATTGAATATGAATCTAGAATCTAGAATCTAGAATCTAGAATCCACAAGTCAATTTAGAATTTCGTATGAATTCTTATACGTGCACAATGCAGAAAATCAACTCTGAAATGTATGAATGAATCTGAAAAAATCTGCTGAATTCCATTCATATTATATCAAAATTGTGGGATTCATTTTTCCATCCACCATTTTTTCTCTCTCTATCGGCATTTGATTAATTCAGTGTTCACCTCACAACTCAGAACTCTCATCTCAGGTCTCAGTTTGTGCAGAGTTCAGAGTGCAGAGATACAGGATATGGACATAAAGCGGAGGAAATTAAATTTCCCCTGATGTGAAAGTATTCACTAACAAGAACTGTAGATGTACAATGTATATGCACAGTATACAGTATAGAGTGTAGAGTGTGTATGTTATTTTATGCTTCTGTGCATTGAATATAATACAGAATGGAGAGTAGAGAAGGAGGAATACGGAATACTGCATACAGAATACAGAATACCACTAGAAAGACAAGAGGGAAGAGTGTGGACTGGAGTGTTTTGTACTGCATGTGGTTGATTTTTTGTGCTCAGAATTTAATATATCAGAGAGAGGTATTCATTAAGTAAATCCCACAGAATCCCTTTGGAATAGCAGGAAAAGCAAATGAGAGAGGTTGGAGAAAGAAAGGAGAGAAAGAGAAAAGGAATCGTGAGAATGAGAATTCAAAAGGAGGAAGAGGAGAGAGGAAGAAAGAATTAAGAAATGGTCCGAGATGATAAGCAATAGGAAATTCTCTGGATTCTGGATTCTGGACTCTAGATTCTGAGAAAACATAGAACCAGCAGCAAAAGACGGGGAGACTGCGAGTTGCGAGTAAAAACCAAACCAAACCAAACCACAAAGAAAGAAACAAGTAGAAGAGGAGAGTTGGAGCTTTGCGTACGATTAGAGGATTTGAGGATGAATTGCCGAGTGCCGAGTTTTTCTCAACTAGAACTACAAATACAACTCTCCTCTATTAACTATACAGATTTTTGATGCTACTTGAGACTTGAGACTTGAGCTACACATTTTTCTCTATTCTCTTTTCTCTTCTCTATATCCTATTTTATATTACGTACAACGTGTAGAATGTAGAATGTAGGATTTTGGACTCTTCTTCTACACTTGTGCATTTCTACATTTCTAAATTTCTACTCTCCACTTTCTTCAGATCCGCTCATACTCAAATTCAGCAGCAGAATCCAAGGAAACGGAATAAAATGGATGTAGGAAAATGTAAAGAAATTTCGGTTTACATACATTTTTCTTGTGTCATGTTGCTTTTGCAAGTATTTGGAAGAATTTAGACAGTGCGTGTATGAGTTGAGAGTTGTGTACTGTACGCGTGTGAGACTCTAGACTCGACCGTTTTGAATAGTCACACTCCATTTATATTATATTTTATTTGTATTTTCTTTTTTTACATTGTGTATTGTGTATTGTGCAAGTGTGCAGGGAAAAACTCTGTTGAATTTGCGTATTTCTCCACTTGCATGTTAAACGCAACGTAACCCACGGAACAGAATAAAGATTCTGAATAAAAGAGACAGAGAAAGAGGCAGAGAAAAGTACAAAGTATCTGAATTCTAGAATCTAGAATCTACAACAATACGTCAGACTTAATTCTATACGGCTGTCACGCACACACTTTGCACTTTGCACACATTTTTAGTCCTAGATATTCCTAATTCTTTCAAGTTTCTTGGTCTACAGTCTACAGCTTTGCTGTATTAGTATTTCCATTTCCATTTCTCTTTTACTATTCACTGCTCACTATTCATGCATCTTTTTGTGGTGGTGGTGCGTGCTTTTCCTGATTTTTCTTGGTCCTTTTCTTTCTTTTGCTTTTCCTCTAGATTCTACATTCTACGTTCTAAATTCTAGATTCTAGACGCTAGTTACAAATCCTTATCCTTCTTTTGTCCTTCTCCGTCTTTTCCTCTGAATGATTTAAGAGGAACAAGCTGGAAAAATTATGTGCTTTGTCTTCTCAATACTCAATACTCAATTCCGATGAATCCATAGAAATCCAGTTCAATTCCAATTTCAACTCCAATTCAACTTGCAACTAGAAACTAGAATTTCCCTGAATTTTCCCTACCATTTTAATTCACCACCATTCATTTATTTATCCCGGTATTTATTTGTAATGATGATGATTGCATGCATGAAATTATTTCAATTATCCCGTATGAAAAAGAAAAACATGCTTCTATCTATTATTCCAATTCTCATGGATCACTGATATGGCTGTCTTATTTTAGTTTAGTTTTCTCGGCAATTTGTATGTTATGTGTTGGTTGTTGTACTTGATTGAAATTCGAATCGAGTATGTATGAGCATTGAGCATTGAGCATATTGAATTTGTATTTGTGGATGGGATTTTCATGAGTAAATATAGAAAATAGAAAGCGTATAAAATATATAAAATACCAATACAGTACAGAAATAAAGAGAAATGCAGAAATGGAGAAATGGAAAGAAAATATAGAAAATACAGAATACAGAATACAGAATAGAGAAAACGTGGGGGCAGCGTGAGTAATAATTCTTAGAGGCAATTTCTTTAAAAGGAATTTATCCTCCAGTGAATACTCAATGTGCTCAATGTGAATGTGAATGTGGTTCTGTTTGTGGTTGTGGTTGCGGCTATTCGCTATTCCTATTCCTGTTTTTGGGTTTCGGCCTATGCCTCTGCTTCTGCTTCTGCTTCTGGTTTTGCCTCTCTGCTCCAAGATAAACATGAGGAAATCTATTCTCACAATTTGCAATCAAAATATATTATGTACCACGTTCTCTCAAGAAAAAGAGGAAGGAGAAAAGAGGACCACAACACGGATTATGTATTTAAGAACATGCCACTTTCCAGCTCTCTAGCTCTTTCTAGCTTTCTAGCTCCAACTTAACTTTGCTATGTCAGATAAATCTCAAGCTGAATAATAAATAAAAGACATCATTAGAAAGAGGAATATTTTGGGAGGAAAAGACGGAGGGAAATGGCAAAATCCTGCCATATTTCTGCCACTATTACTTTAATACTTTACTGCAAAATTACACACATGCACACATGTATCACACAATCGTATACGTGTAGAGGATCGTGTGTGGTCAATGTCTCTCGAGTCTCTGGACTAATGTCGAGTCTAGAGTCTAGAGTCCAGAGTCTAGAATCTCGAGTCTTGATATGCAGTATAAAATAATGATGGGAATAATTTAATGTAATGTGTAATGTCTCCGTTTTCCTCTGGAATATTTTTTCCGTCCTCCGTTTTGACTCTACATTCTAGATTCTAGATTCTAGATTCTAGATTCTAGACTTGAGCCTTGAGCATTCAGCCTGTTTTCCATGTTCATGTTCATGTCCACGTCCGTATCCGTACCCGTGTCCATGTTCATGTCCAGTTCCATGGCCATACATAAATACATTATACATGAAAAAATAAGAATCCATGTGCCAGTGACGCAGACTTGAGACGGAGGAATGGAAAATGGAGGAGCAAAGGGAAATCTGTGTAATGTAATGTAATATAATGTGATGCACTAGCAACTAGCTGAACATTGAACATCGTCCTAGCCATAATAATAATAATGATAATAATATTAACGTGTGCCAAATGCCCAATGCCCAACATCTAGTGTCCAACGTCCAACACCAGCGATAAGGGAACGACTAAAGGAAACAAGATGAAAACCAAAAACGTCTTACTTTCTTTGCAAATGTTTTTGATTCTTTCCAACTTGAATTTGAGTTTTGAGTTTTGAGTAGAGTTGGCTGGAGAAATTTAGTCCAGTCAGGAATCAGGAGTG
Organism: Sminthurinus aureus; assembly: GCA_034698265.1. Classification (NCBI taxonomy): domain Eukaryota; kingdom Metazoa; phylum Arthropoda; class Collembola; order Symphypleona; family Katiannidae; genus Sminthurinus; species Sminthurinus aureus. The sequence goes on from JAQGBH010003494.1 coordinate 13,706, forward strand.
AGGAGTAAGGATTCAGGAGTTTCCCTAGAAAACGAGTATTCCATTAAACATTATATTCTATCATCATTCTCAGTTCTCGGTTCTGGGTTCAGAGTAAATTTTTATGCAGTTTCCGCCAACAAGGATTCAACTTGAATGAAATGGTATTGCCTTGGCTTGTATTGCATGGCATGGTGCACGGGGCGAGAGAGAGAAAATAGACTATGTATGAGCTCTGAGCCCTTTTCTTTTCCCCTTTCTCCAAAAACATGTTCAGTCTTCAACTGCCGCCATATTACAACTATGAGAAGAAGAGGAAGAAGCGACGCTATATTCTAGTATTCTAGAATTCTAGTATTCAACTTCAACTGCAGCTTGAGTCTTGAGTCTTGAGTCTTACGTCACAAACCATAGAAATACAAGTAGGAATAGACATGGACATGGACTATGAGATGGAGAATTATGTATGGAATGTGGCAGGAGGAGAAAGTAGAGAAGGAGAGAGCGAGAGAGAAATGTAATCTCTCCGTCTTGAGAGGAAAGAATAAGGAATAAGAAATGAGTACATCTATCTATCTGTCCGTCCAACTGTCTGTTTTTCCATCTTACCATCGCTGGACTTTCTCTGCTTCTGCTTCTGCTTGTACTTTATGAAGGAGAAAAGGAAAGCCATGAAACGAAAGAAGACGAAGAAGAGAATCTAAAATAGGAATAGGAAATTCAATTCAAAGTATATCATAACAATAATAGAAGGAGAAGATGAGAAACTTTATATTATATTATTATATAAGACGAGTTGAATTGAGTTGAACACTGAACATTGAACACTGAATTTGAAGAGAAAGCATACATATTACATATTATATTACCAAGTGGTCTCTACATTCTACATTTTACATTATACATTCTAGGCTCTAGAGTGAATTCTAGATAGAAAACGGAAGAATAATTCTAGATTCTAGATTCTAGATTGTACGGTCGAGTCTAGAGAAGAGAGGATAGAGTACTATCTACTCACATATGATATGATAATAATACATTTGAATTACGTGTGGTTTCCCATAATAATAATAATATGGATGTGGCTAGTGATTGTGGATTGTGAATTGTGGATGGTGGATAGGCGATGCGGTCAATAAAATCCATCTTTATGTTCGGTTACCAGGCGATGGCATTTGAATTTTTCTCGGAGAATAAAATATTTTCTTGGACATGCAGACCCCCGCTGACCAACAAACGTACGGAGATGTAATATAAATATATGTATAGACATAGTTTCTCCTTTTCTCCAGACTAGAGACTAGAGACTCAAGACTCGAGTTTTGTAGAAGGAAGAATAAGAACAAGGAGGCTGAAAATCATCATCATTTTACCCCATAACATTTACATATCTACATATGGAATACAAAGCCGCTTACTCACAACTCACAACTCACAAGTCAGTATTACAAGATGAAGGTCCACTGTCGATTCAGAGTCAGAACTAGAGCCAGAGTCAGAGTCAGTTGAAGCTTAAGTTAGTTGGAAAGAGAAGTAAGAGAAGGAAGGAGAAGGTGCATGTACATTTGTGTAGTTTCTCGGTTCTCCAAGCTGCAACTTCGTCACTTATTCATGAACTCTTATACCCTTCGTTAGCTTTATGTTTCATTTCTCTTTTGTCTGGCTCTGTTTCTCCTGCTTGTTCTTTTTATCCTCCTTCTTCTTCTTCTCTTCCTCATTTCTTATTCTTATTTTTATATGCTCCCTTACGTACTTTTTTATTCATTTTCAGACCGACTGGACCAACGGACTTGACTTGACCACTTTCAGTTTCAGTTTTAGTTTTAGTTCTAGTGTTCTATTGTCTAGTGTTCTGGTGTACACTGTACACTGTACAATGTACAAGACACAGAGCTATAGACACACTAAAAACTGGTGTAAAATCTGTAATAGAATTTTTTATATATGTTTTTTCTACTCGTTTTGTTTATGCACTTTATACTTTCTCCTTCCTATTACCTCTAATGCTGCATGTTATTTTATGCGCTTCACTTTTCAACGTATTCACCATAGAGCATAACACGTAAAGCATAATGCTATAGTAGCTCATTTTTACTTGTGGAAAAGTGTGCATTGTATATATAATAACGTGTAATACAAAATACAAAGCACCATTATTATTATTATTATATCATAGATATAGATATAAAACTTAATCAATTACTCATGGAGTTTTCCCAACAAAAATACACAAAAACTGTGTAAACAATGATCCTGATTTTTAAATTGTCTAGATTCTAGAGCCTACCATCTTGAATCTCGAGTCTGGATTCTAGAGTCTAGAGTCTGGAATCTAATCTGCAGAACGAAGAGTCCGGATCATATAGTTTTTGTTAAAAGCTCCTGTGGACAACATGTACAATGTACACATGTAGATCTAGAGTCTAGAGTCTAGAATTTAGAGTCCAAGAGTCTAGAGTCTAGAGAAAATTTGATAGCTTGTGTTTTTTGATTTTGATTTGGTATGGATGGAAGTGATTCCACTTAAAACCAAAACTAAAAGCAAGAGAGAGGAAAGTACTAGGAAAATAAAAAGAGACGGAGAAAATAAGCAAGGGAAAAAGGGTTCCTCATCTCCTCATTGGTCATGCTGAAGAGCTTGATGCTTGATGCTTGATGTTTCCGGTTGTATCTACAAATGTAGAGAAGATGAGCGACTGAGAAGGAGAAGGAGAAGGAGACAGAGACAGAGACAGTGGACGAGGACAAGAGAAACAAGTATTGAAAGAGAGAGAGATCCGTCCATCCATCCAATCCAGGATCCTGAACTGAACAAACACAAAATATTAAGTACATAGAAGGAGAAGGAAGAAGAGAAGAGCATGGACATGGACCATCGACGAGAACGGACCTTGTTTACAATTTTCAATGGTCATTATACAGAAACATATAGCTATCTATCTGCGGGAACGCACACATTTGGATTTTGGATGGATGAATCTTTACTCTTTCTCCATCTCTAGCTCTGTCTCTCGTTTTATGTTTCCACAAGGCTATTAGACATACAACAGCCAGACAGACAACAACGTAATTGGTATGTATGTGTGCAGTGTGCAGTCTCCAGTCTCCAGACTTTCTCTCTTCCCCTATTTTTTAACTAGGTATAAAATACAAAATATTATATAAAGAAATTATTATGTTTTATACTTGTTTAATAATAATAATGATGATTCCAGCTACTTTGTACATAACTCGGTAAAAAGGAAGAGAAACAGAGAGAGAGGAAGAAGAAAAATCCCTTTTTTAATAATTCGTTTATCTTTCTTCAGCAGACCTTTTCCTTTCCCTTGTACGCTGTACAAAGTACACTAAACTAACATGATCGTCTCATCATGAGAAAGGAGAAAGAGGAAGAAATTTTTGAGGGGAAAGAAATACATTGTACATTGTACAATACTGCCTGAGTTATGTACTGTACTGTATATTGTACATGACATATGAAATAAAATAATATAATTTCGTTGGATTTCATCCTTATTTTACGTATAAATTCCACATTACATCTGTCGAAATAGATACTAAATGCTAGATGCTTGATGCTAGACACTAGGCACTAGACACATGACATATCCCATATATTACAGTACAATCATAGAAACTACAAAGACTAAGGATGAACGTCGACTTTTTTCCTGTTCATTCGTCATATTAGACTACTAGAAATGGATGTAGAATGTACAACGTACACAGGACAATGTATACAGATGACAGCTATCATTATTATTGTTATTTGTAATAGAAATATGGAAGTTTCCTCTTCATTACTTAACAAGTAAAAAACGTAGCAAGAGAAATTGGAGTGATCCTCAGTCCTCAATTCCCCGTAATTTCAAATAGATAGAACAGTTAAACTAACTAGCATTTTCCCTAAGCCGTATCTATATGTATAAAGGACAAATGCATATGGATTGATATGACTGCATATTACACATTAGACATTAAACATTACACATTGTGGACACAACTTACGAGTTTGGGGAGGTTTCCTGCACAAATTTCTTCTCCCTGTTCCTTTCCTTCCATTTTTATCAATTTTAGATTCTAGATTCTAGATTCTAGAGTCTACAAGAGTTGTTCAAGTATTTGAAGCTTGAAGATTTGTGTTTACTCAGTTTCATTATCATCATCGTCCTGATTCTTGATTCTTGATTCTTGATTCTAGACTCTAGATTCTTCATGAATTTCCATTAGTTATCCTCCGTACTTGTAACTTGTAGCTGGGTGAACAAATCAGTCCAATGTCCTCTGCTTCAACTTCCCCTCTTCTTCTTCTGCGTTTTCTCCAATATTCGCTCTTCACATCTTCTTTGTCTATTTTATTGAAAAAACAAAAAGGTAGGGGAAAGATTTCTTAATACAAATTAACAATTTCATGAGACATACATAAACCATAAACCACACATAATACATAATGTACATTGTACCTAAATACATAGAAAAACTTAACCACTTACTCACTAGTTCAAATAAAAAGAAAGCATTTGTTTTAGACTCTACGCTCTACACTCTGCGCTCTACACTCTAGCATCTAGACAAATAAACTGTACTTGAAAAAAGTATCAAAAATACAGGCAAAACAAATAAAATGCACGAAAGGGGAAAAACAGCTATATGAGCTACGAAAAATGCATACAAGAATGATAAAAATTGAGCATTGGATTTGGATTTTTGATACAGTTTTCTATAAATAATTTAATAATATTACAAGTTTATTTATTTTAAAAATGAGAGAACTGTCTTGATAGTTTGTGGAAATTGGAGACTTGAGAATTGAAGAGCAGAATACAGTAGAAAATGAATGAACAAATCAAAGAAATACATAAAACGGGTGTAGGAGTTTTCTACCCAGGAGAATTCTACCCGGAAAGTTCTACCCACTAAATTCTACCCAGGCGAATTCTACCCACTTGAAATTCTACCCTGGCGAGTTCTACCCACTGCAAATTCTACCCGTCCAAGTTCTACCCACGGAAAGTTCTACCCGGAAAATTCTACTCTCTAAATTCTACCCGGAAAATTCTACCCATGACACTTTCTACCCAGTCAAATTTTTACGCACATGCAAAACCAGATAATATTATCCTATTGCTTAAAGGGGCATAATGAGGCAACTATTGTGATTCTCTGGCACGAGATGTCTCATGTGTCGCGCTCCGTTTGAACGTTTATCATGTACATTCGTAGCACCCAAAATCCACTTTATTAAAATTAAAATCAATCTTTTTAAATATTAAACTTTAATTAACTCAAGTGGGCTCAAAAAATCGGCAATTTCGTGCAAAACAATGTCTAATTATTTAAAACTGTTAAAAATAAGTATTACGATTGTCATAGTTAAAAACAATGTTCTTTGTAAAAAGTATCAACTTTAATTGAACTTTGAATTAACTTAAAGTTTAAACAATGATTTAAAAGTAAGTAGGCGTTCAAGTGCATGCATTTTTCTTTCATATGAGCCCATCATCATGATTTTTGGTTTTGATTTGAGGAAGAAATAGGCATTCTCCCGAAGCAAGTTCTGTAATGCTTTTTCCATACATTGGGCGCTTTTAATTGACGACTCAGAGATTTTATATACATAAATAGATTGTAGATTGTGCATACGACAATACTTAAATTTCTACAATCACGGTTTGACTATAGTATTATCTGGTTTTGCATGTGCGTAAAAATTTGACTGGGTAGAAAGTGTCATAGGTAGAATTTTCCGGGTAGAATTTAGAGAGTAGAATTTTCCGGGTAGAACTTTCCGTGGGTAGAACTTGGACGAGTAGAATTTGCACTGGGTAGAACTCGCCAGGGTAGAATTTCAAGTGGGTAGAATTCGCCTGGGTATAATTTAGTGGGTAGAACTTTCCGGGTAGAATTCTCCTGGGTAGAAAACTCCTACACCCCTTCAAAATGTCCTTAATTCTTTATGAACTTTTAACCACCTGTGTTTGCAGGAAAATTTCAGTGAAGGGAAGATTTG
>JAQGBH010003495.1:0-19692 GCA_034698265.1 Sminthurinus aureus
TGAGGTTCAGAAGGAAGAGGAGGTTGGATTTTGAATTGAGGGAGAGTAAAACAATCACTCCAGTGAGGATGGACGAGTCTTAAGGAAAGGATTTCTGATGGTGTCAGAAAACTTTGGAGAAGATCTGGAATCTGCATGTGGTAAATCAAGATGAGTCATGAACAATGAATAATGAACATGAGTACAAGTTCAAAAATGATGTTTTTAGTTTGTGGTTTGGTTTGAAGAGAAAATTTACCGGAGGACAAGACAAACATTGATGGAGAAGCCTCACGCTCAGCGGCACCTCTTCAATTTCATTATTCATTTTTACCCGAAATTGGAAAATTAAGAATATTATTGATTCTAGCACTAATTAGTTAAAAAATCTCCAAAATCCAGAAAATTTTATTTTATAAACTTTACACTCCACTCGCAATATTGAATATGAAGTATGAAGTGCACCCGAAATGAAATGAGAGTTTGGTTTGGTTTTACTTTTTTTTGTGAAATTACAGATTACCAATTACAGTAGATTTTATCATATTGTGTACCGCTTTCCGCATCAAATGGATTATTGTCGTAGCCCATCGAAACAAAATTAAAATTATTTATTAATGATGATATGGAGTATGGAGAATGCAAACGAAAAATGGCGCAGAGGTTAAGTTGAAAATGACGATTCGGTGGAGAAGGAACCAGTGAAAGTTGTGCTTATTACAGCATGAAATATGAAATATTGCAGGTGCTGCTTGCCTGTAGCCTGTACAAAAGCAAAGTGATAAAAATCAATAAATAAAAAGTAGAAAATGCGGAAAAATAAAGAAACGGATTTAGCCTTTTATTCCATTGTATTGTCATTAAATATTTGAGCTTTCAGCTTCATTTTCTCCGTCAAGAAATTTAGAGTTTAGTCGTTTCTGGTTTTTTGAGATTCGGGAATAGGGATCTCAGGATAAAAATACTCATTCAAACTGTCTGCTGTTTCTCGGACTAGGATTGGTAACAAAAATGTGTGATGATCCCCTTGAACCGTGTGAACAGTCACCGGGCCTTTGCAATACTAATGGAGAAAAAAATAAAGAATTATTATTATTTTGATCATTGATGAATATCGATTATTGAAGATTGAAGATAATAATAATGTCAAGATTTTTATGCATCATAATATTTTGATACATTTTGAATGTGAAAATTCTACAGGATACAGAGTATACAGATGATCTCACCTTTCTCATTTTTGGCTCAGGATCAGTCATCCCATAATCTGTAGAGCCATCTTTCGCTTTGATGAGGAGACTATTTCCATGATATTCATACGCCGGACTATATGATTCCAGGGAATAAAAGTAGGTCATGAGTAAATCAAAAAATACTTTGAATTTTTTATAGCTTTGAGGTGGCACTTGGCTCTTAAGAAATCTGAGGATAATCTCATAAAGTTCCTGATTGTTTTTTCCCTTTGCAAGAGCATCGAGCAAACCCTGAGAACAAAGTTGAACACAAAGAATAAAGAAATTTCAGGGGATTTTTGAAGAAAATAAATCTCAATCAGTATTTTCAATTACTTTTCACTGTAATAAATAATAATAGTTAATAATATTAATATAATAATTATTATATAATAATTTTACATACCACTTGACTTTCCACCTCCTCGAAATATCCCGCCAAAATTTCTTGAACAAAACTGAGAACATTAAAATCATTTTTGAGGAAGCAAATGTGACCGTCCAAAAGAATATAGTCTGAAACCTTTTTAATTGTTTTTAAAAAATACAAAACCGCACAAAATTATAATATTTTATTTTACAACTTTCGTAATATTTTATAATCTCTCTCTTCTCACTTTTTCTTGATGCTGCTGCTCCAATTGCGTAACCATTTCAAATGCAACTGCGGCCCCACTTGAATACCCGCCAATAATATATGGACCTTTCGGCTGTACCTTTTTCATCTCCTACCAAATACCAAAAACCAAAAAAGAATACGAAAAATAGCATAAAAATTATAATTTTTTTTTCATATCAATTTTAAACTTTTTTTTGTCTTTTGCATTTTGTTTTAAAAACACTCACTTTGACATACTCAGACGCAAGTTCTTTCACGGGAAAGCCCGCCGCGTTAGCGGAAAGTTGGAAAGCAAAGGCAGGGCCTGCATATTTATATTATACACATCGTTCAAAATTCAAAATACAGTGATAAATGTCTTGCATATTACGTATTATATTTAATATTTAGTATCTGCTTCTAAAAGTTGTCCTTGTTCATGTTTGCAAATTTTCAAATGTCAATACCTTTGAGAAGATCCCCGAGGAAATTCAAAATACGAACATGTCCTTCAATTCCATGAACTATGAAAAGTTTAGATACATTTGGATCCGAAAATTTGTTGGATTCTTCAATAGGCTGTTTTAGACTTTGATCTCTCTCTCGAGTTGTAAGACGGACCACCGTTTCTTTCGGCCACACGAGCTGATCAACATTTCCAGTGTTAAAATACCTTGTGCAGGAGGAGTGAAAATGACTTTTTTTCAAGCGTCTTGGGAAACTTGAAGTTAATTTGGAAGATGACACGAACGAATTAAGATCTTTTAACAGTAATGTTGGGAATGAGCGGATCATTTTAAAACTAATCCTGCCGGCTTTTTTCACGTGATGAAAAATACGGTAAACGGTAAAGATACCGGCAAAATGTCACAATTCCCACAAATGCCAATGTTCAAACTTCAAATATAAAAAAGGTCTCGGGAGACCAAGGTTCAAATTTCCAGTTTCAAATTTCAAATGATTGCTTAAAAAGTAAGTCGAGTTTTAGTATTATTTTCATTTGATTGCTCTTTTATGCCCATTTAGACAATGCCAAAAGACAAAAGACAGACCGACAGAAAAAATAACGGATGTTTCTGTATACTATTTCTTTTGCAATTTATTCAATATTCAACTAGCATGAAAAGCATGATATATGTACAACCTGTAGACCAAAATGAATGAGCGATACGATATGAACAGTAAAAATAATACATAATAAATTATTATAAATTAAGTTGTAATAATTATACATTTTTTTATCAAAGCTACAAAACCAATTAACAGAAACGGATAAAACCTTTGAACAATCACAAATGAGGTCAAAATAGGCTAACATGTATAAAATTTGTACACAAAAGACAAAACCCAAAAACAATAATAATTATCAAGATTCGAATCAAACGCAAGTCAACTTTTTGCAACGCATTAAAAATATGTTCAGAACAAACAACAGCTACAAATAACGAATAAGGGCAACGAAACAAATTAATAAATAATAATAATAATCTTGGACTATTTTGTTGAGTTATGTAATTTCAGTCAATAATTTCATTCTCAGAGTCACTAGAATCATGGGCGCTCATGTCACCATCCGTCTGTTGATGATCTGAATCAATCTGGAAATTATATCAAATATTAAAAATTTTCGTCTTTTTTTAAACACCTAGTTTCATTAGTAATCATTATTGTAACATTTTTAATCTTTTTAATTGAATACCATGTAAGTAAGAAGTCGTGGGTTCCATTTTAATCTTTCCTTTTTATTCGGATAGTAAACCAAGTGATTGTACACTCCAGGTGTTTCTAAACAGAGCAAACTTCCATTATTTCTCAGCATTTCGGGGACCACACTTGATGTCAGCTGTAAAATTAGAATTTTGAGTATCAAGTTTTTAGAAAAAGTCCATTTTGGGAAATTAGTTTATGCTCCAAAGTTTTATTATCAAAACTCAAAACTTACATGTTCATTTTTGAACAAGGAAAATTGAAATTGTATCTTGAGATGTTTGAGTTCTCGAAATTGAATTGCATGCAAAAAGGTTTTGTTTGTGACTTTTTGACTGTTGAACGCTAAATATTCAAGACCTGCACAAAAAAATGAAAGCAAGAAAACATGAAATTATTATTATTTATTATCTTACCTTTTGTAAAATGCAAAATGATCATTTAAATCATTATTATATCAAAGGTCAAAGGTCAAAAATTATTACAATTATTTATTATTATTACTTTTTAAATCCTTGAGAGAGAAAGTAGAAGTGGTCAATTTAGCCTTCTTCTTGACCCCTGTCATTCCATAATCCGTGACCTCTGGACAAGAGTTCCAAACATTTAGATGCTGTAGATTTGTAAAATTCCCAATGATGAATTCCATTGTCGAGTCATCCACAGCTCCAGGCATGTTCATGAGGGTCAAATGGGTCAACTGATTTTTATTAATATTTTCAAAATCAGCAGAGGTCAATGGTTTTAAAGGTTTTGATATTTTTTTGGAATCGTCATTGACATTGACATTTTCATCGGGATTGGCATTTGGATTTTCATCATCACCGTCATCAGCATCTCCATCTTCTGGCACATCTGGTACAAGCCATGTGAAACTGATTTTCTTGATGGATTTTGGTAGACAGGATAAAATGAGGGAAGGAGAATCCACAATTCGATAATACATTTTGGTTGGTATGAACTCAAGTGCAAAGTCTTCAAGGAATTGAAGATTCTTCAAGAAATTCCAAGAGCCGACCTCTGACTGCCAAAATGTTTTAGTTTTGATGCGAAGTTTTTTCAAATTCCCGCCATTTTCTTGTATCACCCTAAAAAGGTCATTTGACACGGTGTGAAGCATGACAAGATCCAGGTCTTGCAGACGGGGGAGATGGCGCTTGAGGAAATTTACGAGATGCTCCTCTTGACATTCGTGACCTCTGATGCTCAGTCGTTTGAGTAGAGGGAAATGATGTGTCACAATTGACCTAGATGCCGCTCCAGGTATCCCAGGTGGAATGCTCCACAGGAGAAGGTCATTTACTTGGAGCTCTACCAACTGCTCCCTATTCTGAAGAACAATCTCAATCATCCCAACAAACTTATCATAAATTGAGGCATTCCGTGGATCGTTCAAATATTCCTCCAGCTCCTCAAAGTCACAGAGGGCGTAACCGTGAAAAACATTTCCGATCCGAAGGACCTTTAGATTTTTCAAATGACCTTTGAGAATCCCAATAGATGTGATGAAATTATCCCCATTCAGGTACCACAAGGCATCCCTGATTGAAAATGCTTCCAAACTGTCCAGATTCTTCTTTCCGCGGGGTGAGGAGGAAACCTTTTGAAGGTACATGGGAGTGGCTGGAGCCTGAAGAACATTTGCCGTCAGTGCGAGTTCCTTTAAGTGGGTGGGAGCTTGTAGGATTTTGTCAAGGGGAGGTGAATCCGCTTTGGTTCGGGATTTGTGACCTCTCACAAAGAGTTCAATGGACTGTGCATTTTTCATCAGCGGAAGAGCCCACGAAAAATCCGAGTCGGGATGATCTTTCGCCGGAATGTAGACGAACTGGAAATGTCTCCACAGATGACTTGAACTTCCAAATTCCGCTTTGCTGAATGCATTCACATCTCCATCGAATAAATATGCACGAGTGCGGGCCGTGTAGTTGGTGTCACAGAGGACGAAGCTGTTGAATTGATGATTCACCAAACGAAGTGCTTTGAAGTCACCGTGATTCAGGAAGCGAGACAAGTGTTTCCACAACTAATATATTTTCAAAATTATTATCATCATTTTTATTATGCTTAATAATTATTGATTTTAGAAATAATAAATAATAAAAATAATACTTATTTACAAGGCTATTGGAGAAAAAACGTTCTTGAGCCGAAAGCGTAGAATCTTCTTCATCTTTCTTATTTCTTCCTCTTCCACGACGACGCGTGCGACCTTTGATCAGAGTCCCAGGCTCATTCACGACCTTAGTAGAAACATCCATCATTAGCAATTAAATTTAGAGACGGAAAAAAGGCGACAGAAATTGAAATACAATCCACTCCAATTCAATTTAACTCACTGCAAAACCGGAACTCAAAACTCAAAATTCACAAAAAATTATTATGACATGAGAAAAAAATGAAAAAATGTGAGCACTGCACTGACTAAAAAAATGATGAAATAAAATTTATGAATGTTTTGGGTTTTGTGTTTTTGCTTTACAAATTATACGCGGTAACCATGTCATTCCGAAAATAAAATGCAATTATTGTGGTGGATAAAAGAAAAGGACAAAACTACAATTGAAATGCCAGGGGCTCAAAAAATACCAGAATGAGCGAAGAGGTTTTTTTCATTTATAAATAATTAGTAATAACAGTAACAATGATTTATTTCATAATATTATTCATGTAAAAAACAACACAAAAATCAGTCTCCGCTTCGATTTCATGATTTTGGATTAAATGAAAACTCCTCAAGTTTTTACAGTTCATCAGAGAGCAATTTATGTTTTGGTGTTTCAATCTCTGGTTCTTGTTCTTGTTCATTTTCACTTGCTGCCATCTGTTGGAGTTTCTCTTGGACCAGTCTCTTGGTCTCCAACAACTTGACAACCTCTGGATGAGAATCTTCATACCCTAATACAAGTTTTTGCTTCTCTAACACCCGATTAATGGCGGTTCTGGCATTTTCCAGGTCCCCATTTTGATACCAGAGCTGAGCTAATTTGGCATGACTGTGAATGGGATCCTTGTGATACTCTCCGAATTTTTTCTTTTGTCCCTCCCAAATTTCCTTGAAGATTCTAATGGCTTTCCAAATGTTCCCTCGTTTTTCATGTGCTTCTGCCAAGAGAGATGAAATTCTCCAATGTTCCAGCTCATCCAGATCCGAGCTAGTACTAGGACGATTATTTTCTAGATTTGACTGATCATAAAGTTCTTGGTCCACTTTGACCTTCTCTTGATGGGCTTTGAGAAGCCGTTCATAGATTTTGAGGGCCTTGTCGGTCTTTCCGATTTTATCAAAGAGGTCCGCCATTTTTTCAAGGGTAGCTAGAACCCTTGGGTCAATTCCATCATCTCCAGGTTGTACACCCAGAGTTTCTCTTTGCAGGTCCAAAATAAGCTGAACAATACCCAGGGCACGGGGGTAGTCGCCCTCGTGGGTGTGAGTTTGGGCCATATGGAGAAAGGGCTGAAGGGGCCGGGTGTGCTGATCGCCCAGGGCAATAACCCCGATTTTGTGGGCCTGTTTAAACATTTGGAGTGCATTTTCATACTCTTTCTGTCGAAAGAGGACGTAGCCTATGTCCTGTAGGGCACGAATGGTGACCTCTGCCGCAATCCCATGTTCTTCCTGTTGCATGTGAAATATGGATTGATAGAGGGTGAGGGCTTGGTCCAGGTGACCACTCTCATTGTAAGCTGCTGCAAGTTTCTCCAGGGCGTAGATGGTGAAGGTATTCGTGTCCCCAAAGGTCTTTTGGAAGAGGTCATAGACCTTTTGATGAAGATTCAGGTATTTTGGAGAGCGATAGGCGAAAATCATTTTAGGGACGTTGAGGAACCTCCTTTTCTTGACGACTAATTCATTGTTCATAAAATCCTTGACGAGGATGTTGAGGTCCTTGATGAGGAGGTGGAGGAGCGACATTGCTTTCCTTTGGAATAGTGAACTGTCCACAGAGTACAGGAGGAGGCCATGTTCTTTCTCCGCAATGGGCTGGGCAGAAAAGGAGGCAAAGTAGAGACCCAGCGCGAGATGCATCTCAAGACTCATGAACTGATGATCCGTCCCGGCCTCTTGAAGCAGAGGGAAAAGTTGCAGGTCATCTGGCTTCCGCCGATCCACAAAGGTCACCATTATACTCCACAGCCCTAGCGAATCCGACCTGAAATCCTCTAGTCGATCTGTCTTTAAATCTCGCAGGAGGATTCCGTCCATACCCTCGGCGACGAGTGACCAAGTCTCTGCCAATTGATACGGACTCTTTTTGAGATCCTTTAAAAGGACTGTTTCATACAATCCATGAATTCTAACTCCTAGGTCACACCTTGACCTCCTTTCAGACTTGTAGCTTTTTACGAAACGGATGAGGCCATAGTCGTCCAATATTTTAAGGGCCTCATCTACTGCGACCACGACATCTTCTGGCTTCACACGTAGTGGTAATTTATTCCCCTCATCATCATATTCAACCTGAGGGGTGAAAATTTCATGGAGGAGTTGAACTGGAATCACGTGTTGACCTGCACTTAACATTGCCAGAGTGTCCATGAGGTGACGAGGTAGGTTCCGGATTTCGGTCTCTAAGGTCAATTTGGAGGTCACAGGTGAGGGCAGCTTAATTCCGTCTAATTTATCCAAGGTCACAAAGAGTGTGGCTGAGACTGTGTCGTTATATGAAGCTGAGGGGAGTTTTAAACGGGAAGATTCAAGGAGTTTAATATACTCCAAAATTGGTGATTTTTGGTCCGTTTTTGCCCCAGGGTCCGAATGTTCTGAATCTTTTTCCTTTTCAACTTGAACAATGTACGCCATTGCAAGATGGAGACAGAGTGGTTTTCTCCTTAGATTTTGAGCCAGGTCCACTGCCTCCTCCTTGGTGACCTCTAGTGACCTTTCAGGCCCTATGCTGGACAATCGGCTAAAAATGTAGCCAACACTCTCATCCACAGTGAACATGGTCAAGGGGAACACTTGATTGGAATGCCAATCTTCGGGGTGAGGATTCGCCGTGGTCACTATAATAATCGGAGAATGACTATTGACCTCTTGAGGTAGAAAAGATTCAATTCCATTAGGTCCGGAAAAATTTTGAGCCGAGTCCATTATCATCAAAGTCCTTATTTCATAATTATTTTCACTGCTTTGATTTCCCAATTTCCAGTAGATTTCCTGTACTAAATTTACCAATGGTTTCTCTTTAAGCTCTAGAACTGAATCTGACGCTGAATTTGAATAAGTTGTGTCTACTTGAATCAAAGGTTGAGCTGCAAGGACGAGGAAGGAATTTTCAAGAGTAAGACGATCATTTGCTCTTATCCAAATGACGTTATGAAACAGAGGCTTGCGATTATAAATGAGCTGGCGAACTAAATCCGATTTCCCACTTCCTTTCCGACCGATGACAAGTTTTAATCTTGTCGTGTGTTGTGGAGACTCGATCACATCATTTTTTTCAAGTGTGGACACAATTGAATTTTTCAGGTCCTCGAGATAATTTTCCCTCCCGTAAAAGAAGGGAGAGGGTGGATAAATGTTGAAATATGTTGAGAAGGAAGAGTCGACCAGGACTAAAATATAAAAAATAATAATAATAGTACAAAAAATATTATTGTTGTTCTTTGTATTAGTAATAAATAATAATAATAATGTACGAAAATAGACATGAATAAAATTCATGATACTCACAAAGGCACAGGAGACAACCGGAAAACCCCAGTCCAGTTAAAAATTTCATTGTTATCTTTTTTGTGACAGAAAGTTTTTATTTGTTCTGATTTCCGATCTCAGATCAACAACAAATTATTATTTTTATTATTGTGACATTGTTGTACTAATTATTGCCAGAGCTCACAGTTTTCACAGGATCACTTGACGTTTTATCTGAAAAAGTATAATAAAACCGTTACACACAACATTTAACAAATTATACTACTTTTTTACTTATGTAATTTGACACGCACTTAAAAATGTGTGATTAAAAACTGTTATTCATTTTTGCTTGAAATTTTTTCCAGCTTACCTTTTTGAATGTTTTACGAGTCGTGTGTATTTTTCCGTGTATTTATGTGGATTTTGATGGGAAGTGTGAATAACAAAACTCATTTAGTGTGTTGTCTATTGTATTGGATGTTGTAGGTAAATTTTACCTGTGGTCAAAATACAAGACACACGACGGAAAACGGAAAGAGTACACTTGACGCTTTTTACATGTCCACCACACTCTTATTTTGCCTTCAACCTTTGACATTTGACATGAACGATATTTACAGCTGTCCGAAATTGAGGAATGTGAAAAGAACAATATTTATTTTGGACTTGTTTTGATTTTTGATTTTGGTCAGCTGACCGCTTTGAATCTCGAGTTGCGTTTCAAGGATAGAAATACGCTGAAGAAGGAAACGTCAATACGCTCTCTTTTCTCTTTCCCCAAGAAAAAGTTGTAGGGGATTGTGATTACACGTAGATTTGGTGTGAAGTGTGAATTCATTTCAAAACCTTGCCTGTACAAAAGTTAAGCACATGGAATTAAAATTTGTATGCTCGTAATAATAATTTAAGAACCAAACTCCAAAAAGGAAAACAGAGCTGGCTGTATTTTTAATGAAAAACAAAGAAATAAAGCCACTTCAAGAACCACGAATAGTCAAAAATGTCAAATGTTTTTAAAAATTGTCCTTTTATTTATAATCCGAGCTCTGGAGGGTAATCTTCCGTATTTCACGGTGTAAAGTCAAAAGAGGAAGAACTAAAATCCTTTTTACGTTTTACACTATCCCCACAGTTTATGCCTTATACAGAACAGTCAATTTTTGTCTCGGCCATCGTCATGCTCATTCTCATCTGCTCAATTGTCAATTATTGTTCAAAGTTCAAGTTTGCTAGCACTCGCTGTATTCTGTGTATTTCATTTCCTGGTGTGTGGCCCATCAATATTAGATACACACATACTACATAAGTACATAAATCATAAATACACAGAAATTCATAGAAAGGGATGACTCGTTTTCATCTGATTATTCTGATTTTGTCCGTGCTCATTGGTAATGATAAAAATGATATTGATCTTTGGGTTGTTTTTTTTATTTAAATTCATTACACTGTAAACTTTGATACAAATGACAAAACATCATTTCATTTTAATTTCATGTTTCATACACACAAAACGCAATACATCAATAAATTACTTGACATAAAAAGTAATGAGTTTTTCCACTAGTAACTAGACACTCGACAATGGATATTTACACCCGATATTTTTTCCTGATGCTCCGTTTCATTATGTTCATCGAGAACGGAGAATCAAGAATCGACCACCCCTGAACGAATTAAACTCGTCTGAAAGAGATTAGGAAAGAAGCTCACGTTTCTAAAACTGCGTCGCTTGTCCCTTCCACGCGTATAAATATTTGTAAAGTTCTCTTCCCCGCTCAGAAAATTCCAACACTATTCTACTTTGATTTCTTATCCACAAAATTCCTACAATTTTTTTATTTTCTCCACACTCCAGACTCCAGATTTTTTGTGAATACCTCACAATTTCGTTTCCAGTTGAATATTTTCTATAAACTGTTTGGATCACTAGAAATCAAAATGGCATTTTGTTACGTTTTGGGTGAAAATCTCAGAGATAATAATTCGTCAGAAGTCAGAACTCTGTGTTAAATCTTTTTTGTACGGGTTGTTTTATTTTAGGTTCTATTTTCTTTACAAATCATGAGTCACAGTTAAACGTTTTTAAAAGTTACAAAAGTACTTGCTGTGTGTATTTTTGTACTTCCAACTTTTGGTTTCACAATCAGCGGAGCCATTTGACATTTGATTCCTTTTGTAATCCTCAATCCTCAACACAAAAACTCAAGAGAACCCAAGAGTTAAAAAAGCACACAGAATAAAATCACTCATCATCTTTACAAATCAAACTGCCTTTTAATTTTTGATACTCAATCTTTCTGTCCTCTTCACTTTTTTTGTACAGTCAACAGTTTGGATTTTATTTTGCTTATTATTGCTCATTGCTCATGTAAAGAGCAGAGAAAATAAACCACGATAATACAACTTTTTTGAAAAATTTTCAACATTCCCTAATAGAAAAAGCTTTGTCATTTTTTCCAGTTTTTTTTTGCAAATTTCTTCAAAGTGACAGAATATGGTTGAAAAAAGTCCCGATGAAATCATTGTAAGTCAAACGTCAAAAGTCAACACTCAACACTCAACAGTAAAGCAGAATCAAAGAATTTTTTTAATTTCTAAATTTGGATAAATTATGATTTTTTTCAAATTTTGTTAGGCGGGAATACGAGAAGTTTTGACTGCACACAAAATACTCTTGAAACTTAATCCGGAGCAGAATGTTGGATTCGTCGTGGAGCACGTAAGTATGGAATATTGAAAAATATTGTGTAATAATTTCAAATCATTACAAATTACAAAGCAGATATTAAAATAAAATAACCACATTCCTCACTTTTGTTTTGAACTGTTTTTTACTTTTGCGTGTAAAAATTTAGCTATCAAAAGTCTTTGATAGGAATGAAAGTGAAACTGCTGAGCTGGAGCCAAAAAGAGAAGAAGCGGAGAAAACAATTCTTGTAAGTTTTTATTAGAATTTCGTGTTCAAAAAGAGAAAAATGATTGAAATTGAAAATATAATCATGTAGACATAAAGCAGTGAATTTTGTGAAAATGTGGTTTGTTTTTTGTTGTTTTTCAGGACAAAGTTCGCATAGTTTACACCGTTTTTAAAACATTGCGCAGGTGGGAGTCAGAGGAAGCTGCAGTCATCCTCATTAAAAATGTGAGTCCTTAGTAGGAAAAGGGAAAAGTTTGAATCATGATTAAGCAAAATAATAAAACAAAAACTATAAAAAGTTTTCTCTCGTTTGATTTTTTTATTCAAAAAGATGGAGGAAATATTTTTCAAATCAAGAGAGGAAGAAATCTTGATGAATCCGACTAAAAATCAAAATCAAAATCAAGATCAGGATGACCCATGTTCAAATGTGGATGCAGAAAATAATTTTGAATCAGAATCCATGAGCACAGACGTGATTTTAAATTTGGAGCCCACAAAAAATGATGCTTCTCCAAATCAGAATCTGACGTCTGGTCTAAAACAAGAGTCTATTCAACAGCCGAAAAAATTGCACCGCTCATCAAAAGAACCAACGAGAAATAGGAAAACTCCAAAGAGGATTAAAACCAACAAGTCGTTTTTCTTTTGCAAATTTTGCACTCAGTGGTTCACAAACTTCAAATCCAAAGAGAGTCATCAAATCTCCTGTGGTCGTCCCTTTTTAAAATCAAGAGGTCAAAGTGAAAGTCAAAATATGACCTCAAATCCAAATCCAAGCTCAAGTTTGATTTCTCATACTTTACCTCTAAAACCAGAACGAGACTCTGTCGGTCCAAAAAATCCAAATGCTGGAGAAATGACTGGGGGGAAAACGTTAGAAGAAAAATTTAGTAAGATTGGGAAAAGAATCGTAAAATCCCCAAAACTCTCATCCTCAACATGTTGTACTGAATATGATGAAAATGATGAAAAAAAACAACAAGGGAATGAAAAACTGGAGAAATCAGCTGCAAAAACTAATGAGGCAAATCCAAATAATTTACCACTAGATCCAAATCCAGATCACAAAACTTTCCCTTTTGACCACACGTCCTCATCTTGTCCAAAAAATAGAAACGTTGCTCCGGCTGCCACTTGTCCTTGTCCTGGCCCTCCTAAAATGTACAATTGTGTTCAATGTAACTGGACATTTCATAACCACGGACATTTAATAAATCATGCCCGACGTAACGCCAGAGAAGAATCCCAAAGGAATCCACTCACTTGTCCTTTGTGTGACGAGGAATTCCACAACATTGGTAAATAAAGCTGCCTTTGTTTTCACATTTTTCTAGCTCATGCATTCATGATTCATGATATTCCAGATTCCAGATTCCAGCTTTCAGATGAATTTTAAAAAAATAGTTCATTCACACTGAGATTTTTTCTGGTTTGTTTTCATGCATGCAGAAAATCGTAAGGCACATGAGATTTTGGAACACTCGAGAAACGGTCGATTTTACTGTCAACTTTGCACAGCTGGATCTGAATCGGGATCGGGATTTGCCACCGTCTCACGATTGTTAGCTCACACCCTTCTTCACTTCTAATTTCTAATGACATGCTATTTGTTATTTGCACACAAATCACAAATCAACATCCAAAATAAACGTTATTTTTTCCTACTAAATTCCCAGTAAAAGAGATAAAAATAATCATCAAAAGAAAAATTACAGTAAAATCATTTGCGGATTTTAGTGTTGAAACGGCAGCTGAAAATATTCTGTATTCTCCGTAATATATTGTGCCTCGTACCTTGTGCATTAAGCATATGATGTCCAATTACAATTTATGTGCTAATTTAATTATTCTTCAAGTAGATTTTTAGAGTATATTAGACCTTAATTTTAAATGACCCATGATAAATGTTGAATATCACTGATTTTTATATATATTTCACTGGGAAAAATTCTAAATGAATGGCAATTCAAGACTCAAGATTCACGAGAATTCGTCCGTGGTTGTTGTCTAATTTTTACGCTGCGTGTTGTGCGTTGTGAGTCAAATCCTCTGTCAACTTGTCAAATTTCAATGAAAAACGAAGAGATTTCTATGATTTGTATGATTTCTATTATTTGATTTGTGGCGGTAAATAAATTAATAGACGACAACATTTTTCCTTTTTTTTTCTTGTTTCTGGTCAGTCTTGGACTCTCTAGTCTTTTGGTTCATTTTATTCACTTTTTACCGGTTACAGTTGCCTAATATCCACACTGCATCCATTTGATTACATTGGGCTAGATATCCTTGTTTGGACAAGATTTCCTTGGATACTTAGATTCAATGGTATTTTGTCCAAACAAGGATATCTAGCCTAGTGTAATAAAATCCAGGCAGTGTGGATATATGAGATCATTAATTAATTCAAGTACATGAGATACAAATTTTAATACTGATTCCTTAATTGAGATTGGCTCGCCTTGACAAACTTCTAGGGCAATGTAACATTCTGAGATAAATAAAGTAGTTTTGTCTCAAAAAGTTATGTTGCTCTTGATTTATAACGCATAAAATCTCAAGGCTCAAGGCTCAACTATTTTCATATTTGTGGACAATCAGAGATTCTTTCTTTGTCTTTGTCTTTTATAGCGAATATAACTGCTCATGAATAATTTGAATATTTTAATGAACATGTTTTCCCCACTGGATAAACTTTGCTATTGCACTTTTGAAAAAATGTAAAAGCAATCAGGATTAAAGCTTAAACCACGGTCAAAAAGTTGGAATTTTCCGAATTTCCGAAACTACATCCCTTTTTACACAAAGACCATGAATTATGAATTCCTTTGAATATTCAATATTCAATATTCAAATGTCCGAATTAATTATTAATGTTATTCAAACTTTGTGTAAAAACGGATCGAGTTTCCAAAATTCTCAACTGCCGACTTTTTTACACTAGTTTAAACTTGAATCTTGATTGTTTTTATATTTTTCGCAAGTGCAATAGAAAAGTTTAGCCAGTGGGGAAAAAATGTTGATGAAAATATTCAAATTATTCATGTCAAGCTATATTCGTAATTAACGATCTTTCTGTGTAGATTTAGGAATAAAACTTCCTTACTAGAGTTTCCATGATTGGAAAACTTGGGTTGTGACACATTCAGATGTACAACCCTGCCACAAGTTTCCACTTCCGCACTCGACAATCCACGAAATTGTGGGCGGCATCCGTAATCCTACCACTCATACTGTTTTAGCCACCACAAGACTTATTGCAGTTACTACACTGTATACTGTATTGCATAGAGTTTTAAGAAAACCGGGACAGAACAGGACAATCCTTGTGTCTACTGCCTACTGTCTTTTGGCTACCGTCTACCAAACCCACGGTTTTTCTTCTCTTTAAATGCATATTTTGCGGTTTTTTCGTGGAAGAATTCCATCACTCGAGACAAAAATTCTAAAAACTCGCTCTGCTTGTTGGCTTTTTTCAATATTTTTGAGCTGGCAAATCGGCAAGCGGAACTTGACAAACCGGTACATCGGAATATGTATGACGATAATTACTTGCGAATACAACAAGTGGATTCAAAAGTGCATAAAATTACAGTGTAGGTTCAAGTATAAGTAAAATTATAAGGAAATATCATACATTATTTTGAATAGAGGTACAACTAAAATATACAAATCACATTTGTATTTCCAGTTTGTACTTTTAGATTATAAATGCGATGAGAGGAAGACGGGGCCGAAGGATTTAGTATTGAGTATTGTGCAGGTCATGAGGTCACGAAAGGTCAGAGAGGTCATCACTTTGCTGCTGCTGGTGACATTTGCAACAACAAAGAATTCCCTCTCCATCCCGATCATCATCATCATCTGCATTTCTGCTCCTCTTTCCATTTCTTCCCTCGTCATTGCTTTCCGTTTCCATCTCCATCTCATTTTCAGTTGGATTTTGATGTTGATGTTGATTTTGAGGTTGGTTTTGTATTTCCGAATTTTGATGTTGGATTTCATTTGCATGCAGTTGTCGTCGTGAAGATGGGAAAATGTGCGACAAGTTTATGGTGACGATATTCACAACGTCATCGTCATGAAGCAGCACGGCTGCAACTATTTTTACACACAATAAATTCCAATTAAAGAATTAAACATTTGACATTGAATAATAGTGGGAAAAAAGGAAAACTTTTAATCATGATATTTATTGGATTTTTTATCTCTACAGAGAATCTAATGAAAAATTACAAGTTTTATCTCGAAAAATTACCAACGGATTCCATTTGAACTTGGTTCGAGATTTCTTGCGTCTCGAATTCTGGTTGGTTCAAACAAAGTCTCGGGGTGTTGGATGGAAAATGGATGGAGGATTCGTCTCCGCTCCTGAGATTTGGACGCCACTCGCCTTCTTCTTCTTCTTCTTCGTCCTCGATGTCAGTTTCAATCTCATACGGATTCGGATTCGGATTTGGTGATACGGCGGAAAAGGAATGTTCATCATCATCTAGATCTTGATCTTGGTACAAACTGCAGTCGTCATTCCAATTCCTATAATCGTCCAAGTCCATTTTCATCTCCATCTCCAGTGCTTCCATTTCCTGATTAATTTCATCATCCATCATAATTTTATTATTTATTTTTTACATCCATCATTTAAAATTTTTAAATATTGGTGATTTCCAGTTCCGGGGTCATCATTCATTTTTTTTATTTAGCATCTCCATACAAAATACAAAATACAAAAACAATGTATACAATGATTTTTTTTAATTTTATCGGCATACCCCGAAACTTTGTCCAACTCGGCACTTTTCTCCCAGATGATACAGAATTTCTTCCTCCACTTAACCAAACCTTCTTCACGCACTACACTTTTCCACTCTAAACTCTAAACGTGATAACTGACTACTTTTGGCTTAATAAAAACTATAATTAACTAGAACTATATTATTATGTAATTTGAATATTTAATATCTAACTAGTAATTATAATTTTGAATGTGTTTAATATGTAGTGCGTAAGGAAGGTGGATAATTTTTGATGAATTTCGGAAATTCTGTACTATCACTTAGGATTTTCAATCTACTCCTCGAGTCTCCTTCCTGATCTTCTCCTCTCAGACACTCTGATGTTAACTGTTCCCTTTACAAAAATGGAATGAGGAGCGAGACGGCTGCACCTTCCACACAGAACGCCAAAGAACATTCCATGTACAGTGAAACCCCATTTATTAAATACCTTGCAAAAACTTGTTTGTAGTCTTAAAATTCTTAAAAATTTCCCGTCCAATTCCATTTTTGACTAAAATAAAATACAAAATTTGATCGGATTTTTCCTTCTCAAATTATAGGTATTTTTGGATTTTATAGGCTAAAATTCGTGTGTATTTTACGGAAAAACAGGGTGAAATATTGATTTTTGTATTGGGATTCCACTGTATGGAACATGGAACATCAGGATAGAGCATGAGCGAAACTCATGGACACATGATTTTTTGCTCATACATTTACTCACATGCTACAGGCTACATACAACTTAGCATAGTCTGTGCAGCTTATACTGTGTAAAACTAGTCTCGTCGTATTGTGCATTGGACATGTGTATTGTTTATAGTCGTAGTAGAAAGTGTAGTGTACACAGCACATAGTACACAGCGAGTGTTGGATGAGAGTGAACCGTATAACCCATTCAAAAACACACACATGAACACAGACCAAGGCCGACTGCCGATTCCGATTGGCAAAACTGACATAAAAAGTTGTACGAGTTTTGTTCACTGTTCACTCCGTTTAGGGTTTGGTTTGGTTTGTTTTTGTTTACGTACTACAGTGTAACTTTGAGCTTGGAAACAACTTTGAGTATTATTTATTATGCATTATCTATTTTTTATATGTATTTTGTATGGAGCACGGACAAAGGAGAATGGAAAAAAGTATGCAACATTCAACTGGAGAGAATCAAATATCAAATATTAAATCGTTTCACTTTCGTTTAAATTCCATCTGTAAAGATTCACACTAAAAAATGTCATTTGCATTCCCTTTCATTTTCATTTTCATTTTCTGCATCTCTTTCTTTGTCTGCTGTTGGCTGTTTTTTTTGCTGGATGTTGGCTGTTGGATGCAAGTGAAAATGAATGTGATGTCTCAGCATTTCATACTGCGTTTTATCCTTGTACAATTTATTTCGTGATGCACTGAATCCAAAACAAGCTGATGATTGTGCTTGTGTGTAAATAGTAAATAGTAAACATTTATATTTAATACTAAGAGAGAACATGTATCAAAAATCCAAATGTATCAGCTTCTGCGTGTATTCATGTATCTAGAATCTAGAGATAAATTTGTTCTTGTTTGACTTTTATAAAATGTGTGTGTGTGCCGTGCTTTGTAAGAAAAAGACCAAGACGAAGAGGATGCATCGTCTACAGTACTCTACACACTACACACTAAATAGACATGTGCATTTGGTATTTGCTGTTTGGATTCTAGATTGAAAAGGAAATGTGTGCAGTGTGCAGTGTCCAGCCAGCACATTTATTTTCATGTTGGGCATTGGCGAGATAAACGTTGAATGTTCGTTGGACGATTGAGCTGTGAACTGTAGTAAATGCTATAAAAATCACAGTATATACAGCATATAGAACATAGAATAAAGGATATAGAGTATAGATTATAAATTACACAATCAATATAAAATACAAAGTACAGAGTACATGAGATAGTGACAACTTTTCCTCCTTATATTTTCTACAGCAGAGCTAAATTGCATTAAAAAATCATGATATGAAACTTTACTCTCTAGTTCTTTATGCATTGGCCAAGTTTTAATTTTGCACTACAGTTAGTAAAAGTTAGTAACTTTTAACACAGATCCAAAAAATTACTGTCCGTTTTTACTGTATCATTTGCCGCAAAACTAGGTAAAATTTTAAATTTTTTTCAGTTACATAATTTAATAACAAAATACGGGAAAAATAAAATAAAAGGAACAAGAAAAAATCCTCCATTTGTATTTTGAATTTATCAGATAGGAAAAATCTTTACCATTTTATTTTATCATTGTCATTTTCTCGACTTGAAACTTGAAACTTGAAGGATTTGAAAAGCTGTGTTTGATTGTAAATTTAAATCTAGACTGATTATTGACTTTCTTTGTGTTTTTCTCATCTAGTTAGCTTCAACTTTAGCTGTGGAATCGTTTGATTTTGGATTCCGGATTCTGGAAATTGAGGGAGTAAAATAAATCTCAGCCAGCAGTTTTCAACTCTGGTCTCTAAAAATGGTAGTGGGAATTATCATCGGTCTTATCACCCTTCCGTTCCAGATCATTGGAACGGTTTTTTCTGTTGGCTCGAGTGTATTTTCTATCGTTGGTGGGATTTTTTCCATCCTGACTTCTTTCCTGTCCATTTTCAACTGGATTTTTGCCCTGGTTTTAACTCCTTTGACAACTCTTCATCCGCTCGTTGCTCCAGTCATCACGGCCTACAGCTTTCTCAATTATGCCACATTCACCTACTACATTTACAACTTTTTCTCCTCCTTTTCATCATCTGCAGATCCTTTGTCGTCCTCAACATCGTTATCATCAGAGACTGATGTAGACCCACAGCCTAAAAAATTAC